>DVXP01004823.1:0-10036 GCA_018235645.1 Junonia grisea
GATGAAAGTTGTATGTTTATATTATACCATAACTTAAATTTTATAATTATACTATTTATTTAAGTAATATGTTTATTAATTATAGAAACAGTATTTTAGTTTTATATGTGAGTTAATTGTTAGCTATGACCTCAAAATTTTAAATGACTAATGTGGTCATGCAAAGTAAGTATAGAGCGTGAAAATCTCCATCATACTTTGAAGTGATCTATTGAAAATCAAGAGCAATACTAGTCAACTAGAACTTAGAGCCTTTACGCCAAAATCGGTTCGGCAAAATTCACTCACACTGTCACACAGAAGAATGAATGTGATTGTGTGCATGTATACCGATATACCGAACCGTGTGCAACATACCGAAACAAAACAGTTTGATACTTTTATTTTATAGTGAATATTGAATTTAAATTAAATTATGGGTACCTAATGGTACTATCCATACCAAAATTTAGATCTATTGAAGGCTTTTCGAAAGTTTAAAAAGTTACATATTTATAAAAAATCTAGTTAAAACTAATAAAAAAAAAAAAGTAAGAATTTAATCACTTGTATTTACTGCCATGCCATGATAAATAATTTTACACATTTTTATCGTGAATTTTCCTTTTATTTTTACTTTTTTATTTTTTTATTTTTACTTATTGGGTTCCAGTTTCGTGAAATTCCCGAATCCATGGATGAAATTCCCCTGCTCTATTTTTCATATTACATCTAATGTCTCGGCCTTTGTAACAAAAACAGTTTAATACTTTGTAAAGCATATTCGGCCGTTGTGGCAAGTGATTGAAGTTATAGCTCGGGTGTCAGGAGGTTAAATAAAAAAGATTAAATTTGCCTAATACACGACTTTATTGCTTTTATTATTTTTACTTACAACACTACTAAATCATTAAAAATAATTTAGAACTACTAACGACGTGATGTTTTTATCTTTTATTTTCACACTTGTCACGAGAAAATTAGAAATACTAATTAATAAATATTTATAATTTTCAATTAGCCACATAAAGAAGTCATTACATTTATTACTAGTATTTATAAAGTAAAATATCACCATGCACCATAGCAAAATATCAGCTGCGGAAGAAAATATGCTAGAATCTGCTAAGGAAGCTGCCAAGACTATTGCGTGTAATGATTCTATAAACCCATTATCACTGTCGCAGCCGACTAAAGTTGGTGTAAAAAGTTTTACAAACCCCACTCTGTATCAAAATGTGTGGCAATATCGCATACAAAACTAGTGAGGTTTTGTATATGGATGTTAAAAAAATAACAATAGTATGCCACCTAAGAAATATGAAGATTCATGAAGGATCCTCCTCGAGTTTTTAACTATCAGTCTTACTAAAAGGATTCAAAACTTCTATTGCAAGAAACCCTTTTTTGGAGATATTGATGAAAGTACATTGAAGATATCCATATCACAATCACCTGAAATATTCTAATCTAAATGTTTACTGGCTTACGCTCTAGGTTGCGGTTGAAAGAAAAACTATTCTTCAAGCCGATGAGATAGTAGCAATACAACAGCTACAATTACAAGAAAATAATATCCATAAATGTGGGCTGCTTATTGACGAAAAGTTATTTTTTCTGGGAGCTTAACCCGCTGGTATTTTCGAAGAAGGAATTATATAAGTAAAATGCCCGATCTCAGCATTCGGTATGAATGCGGACCGGGTGTTTGTATTTATGGGCAGGAGGGTGTTTGTCCTTGTGGGTCTTAGCACCGTGCCTCGGAGAGCACGTAAAGCAGTCGGTCTCGATGTTATCACAATCACCTGATAACGGTCATTACTCATAGCAGGGAATTATTCTAGTCTAAATTGCTATTGGTTTGTCTTCTGGATTATGGACGTCAGACGGCAATCGCTCTGCATAAACATCAGTGACCTGTCCTAACTAGGATAGAATAAATCACCCCCTGATTATGTTTGGGAAAAATGTTAGGAAGAAGATTAATAGGTCGTGCTTCTTAGCGGCATCGACCTGGATCTTCGTGGATCAATAATTTCGGGCAGCAGACAATTACAATAATTTTTTTAAAATCTACTTTCCATTTTTTCTTTCCAAAAATCATCTTCCCTATTGATTTTTTCAATTTTCAATGGGAATTCCGCACTTGTTCAAACTGCTAATAAACATACATTCATTTTTATCACATGCAATTGCCCTTGAATTTGGTAAAACCAATCGTGTTGTCTGTTTATACTTCCGTTTGGTTTCCAAAATTTTATTTTGTTGTTTTTTATCGCTTCATCCGAATTTATTCCAAATACGGAGATTGGGCATTTCACTTCTACAGTTCCTTTTTCGAAAATAGCATCGGGCGAAGCTGTCACAAAAAATGTTTTCGTCAATAAACAGCCCATATTTATTGATATTTATATTTTTTATATTTATATTTTTCTCATTAATCTTTCCATGCTTTATACTTGGAATATTTTTTAAAGAATATGAATATAATTGATTTTTAACAAGAGCTGCGGAGCTTATGTTGCGTCTTCTTTTACATACTCTTCCATAAGACAAAGCTGTTACAAGACATCTTCTTAATTCTAACCAAAGTGCGCTTTCTGCCTGAAGGATTGTGTCTCTTTCAACTTCCCCTCTATTATTAACCTGTAATAGAAAATATTATTTATTTTGGGATTCCGTAATTAAAAAAAAAACATTGTAGCATAATTAGAAGAAGGTTAATTTTGTTATTAGTCAGTGTTATAGTTTTTCTTAGGAATGTGTGAACTTATCTAGTTGAAATTTAGTAAACCTACCCTTATATACCTATATAACCTAACCTAACCTTAATTAGGTAAACCTAATTTTATCAAAATGAAGTAATTATAATAACGTATATATAATGAAAAAGTCAGCAAAAGTATACCTGGACTTCTATTAAATTTTGACTTATAAATGGCAAAGTGTGTTTGTGAGCTATTAAACGAAACTACTGCAGCATAACATCGTGCTGTATAAGAATTTTTTAGCGAAAAGTTAACGCGTTTTCCACCGACTAATTTCGTCACTAAGCTGTTAAATTGCTCTGCTCTGTTGTTTGTTACATCTTGAAGTAAACTTTTTGAGTGAAAAGCTATCTGTGATGTATGGACCATTAATTTATTTAATAATTGCTTTGTTTGTGGAATCAAATTTTCCTCCAATTTTCTATCATCTGAGCAGTAATAATCCTTACAACAGCTATGATCTCCAAAAATGTGCTTTGAACCATTTAATATGTCTTGTTTTAAAAAGATTAGGGTAAGAATGGGGATTACCGGTCACTTAAGGCGAAATAATCACAAATCAGATAATAATAAAACATTTCTTTATTAATCCTTTTAACAATCAAACTATAGGTATTCTTCTAACAAAATCACATTAATTGAGATCAATAATTAAAACAACTTTGGCATAACCAGCATTTAAAAAAAAAACTAGTTTGACTGGTATTAGACCCTTTGGCAGGTAAAACCAGTCAGTAGGTTGCTAATGCCGGTCAAGTTTTGTTCAGGCATAAGTCGCAAATGTAACCCTCAGGAGAGTCATAACCAGAGCACTCAGCGTGTGCCCAGAGACCACACAGCACATATCTATACCAGAGCTCGATAAGCATTCAGCATCGGTGTCTTCATCTTCACGCAGGTCTGTCATTTCTACTTCCGAGTCCGATGTACTCTCATTACGTTTGTTTTTATCTTGAAGCACTCTCTTTTTCGCTTTTTTCATCATTTCATTTCGTCTTTCTTTCAGTTTTTATTTTAAGAGTTGGCTTTTTCTTCTCCTTTGTAATTTTTTTGTTTTCTTTCTCGACCAAAGCTTGTTTGTTAGGAGTTCCTGTTGCGTGCTGTTTGCGAGATAGTATGTTTTTTTTCTTATCTCTTGATTTATTTGTTAGTGGCAAAAGATCCATAACAGTGACTGTTTTACAAACGCCTGTGGAAATCGTTGTTGCATTATTTGCTGAGACTGGTTCTATCATATCAGCTAGTGATGGCAATTTAGATGAATTTGGCTGACATTGAGTTGGTGGGTCATATGTTATTAATTCATCTAATATTATTTGGGCTTCTGGAGTCTTGTTATCTCGGTCTCGTATTTCTTCTGCCGAAACTACCACTTCGTTGCTATTTAAAATGTTGGCAGTCACGAAATCTTCGTCTGTAAATACGTCCGGATTTAAAGGATATATTCCTGTAGCAGCAAAGCCAGCTTCAGCTTTTGGAATGGTTTCTATTTTTTAAAAAGCTTTCCTGAACAGTGACGCGAGATCATTTTGTGTTATCTTTTTTCCCAATTGGTTCTTTATGAAAAGGTTAAATGGACCATAGACAGAAGCATCTAGAGGTTGCATTCTATGCGAACCATGAGGTGGCAATGATAACATCACTATATTGTTGCTTTTGCAAAACTCATAAGCTCTTAAAGAGATGTGGCTAGAATGATTGTCGAGGACTAGCAATATGGGCTCGTTTTCTGAAGGTTTGGTGAAATCTGCAAAGTGCTTCAGCCAGTCTACGAAGAGATCTTCGTTGATCCATCCATTTTTCGAGCACCGATATAATGTCCTACGAGGGCCGTCTGCTTCTAAAGCACATGAATGTCGCTGTCGTGGGTAAATTAGCATTGGTGTGGCGTAGACTCTGGTAGCGTTCACAGCGCACACAGCTGTCACGGTCTTGCCTCTTTCACCGCTAGTAATAGACCCTACACGTTGCTGCTCTTTCTCAGCTACAATTTTACCAGGGTCTTGTACTGCCGAAATTCCGGTCTCGTCTACGTTCCATATATTTCTAGACAGAAACTTATATTTTTCCATGAGCTCTGAAAGAAGTTTGAAGAACATACCTACTTCGTTCTTGTTAAAAGCAGTTGCTCTATTTAAGCTCATGCCTTGAGCTTACCTGATGGATAAATTATTTCTATTTATGAAGCCTTTGAGCCAATCCTTGCCAGCTAGTTCAAAATTATCATTAATGTTGTGCTTTATATTATTTTTTACAGCGTATTCATATGCCATCTTTCCAATTTGAAGCGAAGTGCACCCGTAAAGTATTTTACCAAGAAACTTAACTAGGGAGGCCATTTCTTCTTCTTGCTCCCTTGTGAAGACTGTGTTTCTTCCCAGTGGCCTATCACGGTTACTGTTCTTGATTCTTTCTTGAAGCGTTGAAAACGGCACGCCACATGATCGAGCTGCTTCTCTTATAGTTTTTCCTTCATCCACTAGTCTGAAACCCCTGTCTAGTTGCTCTTGGCTCCACGACGCCTTTGAAATGGGTTGGCTTCTTCTTTTAGGCATTCTAAGATAATAAAAAAAACATTAATATTAACATAAATAATAGTTACGTATACCAACTTTACTTGCGGTTAATACCGGTCAGCATGACCGGCATTGCCCGACTCGAAACATTTCCGTAAAAAAAATCTAGATAGGAAACCTGACCAAATAAGTTAAAAAACGATTTTCTCTAACGACTCTGAATGCTAATTATGGTGCAACAATCCTAGGTAACAAGTTAAGAAACGTGAAATTATAAAAATTTACCTCTTATTGTTTTATCCCGAAATTAACATCAACTAGGCGCGAAAACAAACGACGTACGTTCATCCAAGATTTCGGCTGCGGAATGAAGCGGGGACCGGGGCGTTGACGCTTGGGAACATCACGCCACTCGCTGTGTATGTGTGCGTGCGTCGGAACGCAGTAGTTTGTAAGATTTTATATTGACCGGTATTACCTCCTGACCGGTATTACCCGGTCCTACCCTATTTGTTCCGCAATATTGTATTCTGCGCTTTACTATATTTTACGGCACACTTTACGGTTGTGCGCAGCCCTTTTCTGCAATTAAAGTGCCATATATCAGATTTTGTCTTGCAATGGAAGTTTTGAACCCTTCTACAATGATGGATTGCTCAACATCATCAGGAAATTGTTTGATGGTCTCGTAATTTCTCAAAAGGCGCCATTCTGTATCTATACTTTGTAAATCGATGTTCTGAGCAATTCTAGGAAAAAGTCTAATAATAGGAGCAATTGTTGAATTTTTTCATTTTTAACATTATTTGGACCGATTATTTCTAAACCTTTAATTGGATTACCTTTCAAAGGAAACCGCGTGGTTATCTGCTTACAAGTTTCTACATAATAATCTAGGCATCTGCATTGAAATAAGTTTATTTGGTCTGCGTTCAGATCTTCCGAACTACCAAGTAGTGTATTAGTCGCAGCAGCACCATAGTATACGGCATTGATTTCCAAAAAAATTGTTGGATTTTTGAAATCTACACTTTCAATCGGAGTGCTGGTTAAGTAATTTCTTTTTAAAAAACAGTCAAAAATGGTCCTAAATGTTGAAGAAATATTTTCATACAAAGTATGAATTTTCAGGTTTTCTGCTTGCATTTCTTTATTTAAGTTGTTAAGGGGTCTTTCAAGTATTACGTAAAGCAATTTTTAAAAATTTTAGCACCGTAACGTTGTACCCCTCCCCCTAGACGTTACATAACATTTTACCAAAAGTTTTCAGGTGAAAATAGTCGCTAAAACAATTATCGAAACGATTTTCATCTAAAATTCAAAATGATGTCGTTACGTAACGTTGTTGTTATACCCCCTCCCGGCCCTATAACGCACCGTAACGTTTTACAAGACCATCCCCTCCCCCCAAACTGCGTTACGTAATACTTGATGAACCCTAAACAATGGTAAAACAAAATCTAAAAATTGCAAAAATAATAATGTTGTGGGATCTTCCAACTTCTGGAATATATGTTCTGCAGCTAACATATGATCTTTTCGCGGGTAGGCGTAAAACTGACAACACAGCTGTTTTTGACACTCGTATTTATTTTTTTAAAAATAAATAAATATTACACATAAATTACATATGTGCACATAATCTTGCACTGTACTACCTACCAGCAAGTGTTTTCCTTGTGATTTACACTTTAATTTAATATAAAAGTCATCACCAATCGAAAATCACCGCATCACTCACAACAATGGACGCCATGAAGGACTCAATTTCTGCACTGTCAGACATGTTCAACTCCAGAATGTCTGAATTCCAAAAAGAGCTATACAAAGGTAATTCACCAGCTTCCACTGCAACACTATCTGCAGATTTTGCTGCATTTAAAACGTTCATTGTCACGGCACTGAACACGCTTCAGCGACAGGTTGAATTTCTTGGCAGAGAAATTGATCGGCTGGAGATGAGACGCAGAAGGAAGATGTTGTTACTCCATGGGCTGCCAGAAGACAAATCTGAGGACACCTCGGCCAGAGTCACCACCCTTGTTGCGGACTATCTCAACCTCGCCAATTTTTCCAGCAGTAGCATTAAGGCATCATATAGGTTGGGTCGCTCATTGGATAAAAAGCCAAGACCAATAGTAATAAAATTTACTGATGCTGTTACTCGAGATAAGGTCTGGTCCGCCAAAACCAAACTTAAGGGTACTGGGTTTACACAGTCAGAATTCTTGACAAAAACCCGGCACCGGGTGTTCTTAGAGGCAAGACAGCGTTTCGGCGTAAGCAATTGCTGGACTCGAGATGGCTGCATCCACATTGTAGCTCCGGACGGTGTCCATCACAGGGCTGAGTGCATATCTGATCTTGATTCCATCTCCAGTTCTCTTTCATCCTCTCAAAAATCTCCACCACCAGAGAAGACTGCAGCATCCAGAGTTATTGATCAGAAAGTGACTGCGCCTCGTACCAAGCGAGTGGTAAAAAATAAGTGATAACTTTTATTTTTTAATTTGTCAGTGTTAGTCGCTTCTAATGTGTTTAGTTAAACTTTATTTTACGATGGTACCTGATTATTAGTTACCATTTTAACAATCCTTTTTTTTTAAAACGTACCCACATTCACTTTTTTAATATTTTTGTTTTTGTTTTTAAAATAACTTTTTATTATAACATAAGCGAGAACATTGTTTATATCTTTGACAATGACAGCTTGACATTGACAACATGTTGCCAGTTATCACACGTTCGGATATGAACAGTAAAATATTGTCAATTAATTAAAAATTCTATTAGATAGATAGATAGATATATCGATTATTGTTTTAAGTTACATATTTCCATTTTCATAGATATTTAATTTCTTTATTATCTTACGTTTAATTATTTTTACATACTTTCTCGTTTGTTTTTATGACGTATTACTTTACTTTTTATTTTATTTGTTTCCTCATGTTAGTTATATTTGCTGTCATTGTCTGTTTATATTTTTTTTTTCCGGTCTATTAGTATTTAAAGTGTAAGGCCTTTTTTTTCATACGCTGGCGGGTGTATGGACCACAATTAGATTAGACCACATTTATAATATTCTTAGATATTTTATTTATTTATCATTCTCATTACATTTATATTTTTTTTTTCTCTTATATTTTATAATTTTTAGATACTTTTTTATTATATATATATTTTATATTATCTACTCTATTACATATTTTTATTAACTATGACAAGCGACAACAACGACACCTTTCATTCCTTTTCTTCTTCCACTGGGGTGGACAGTGATGATTTAAGTTTTCACAGTATTCCCTCTCTCTCCGAAACTCTTGATTCCCTATTCCTTGATAAACAAAAAACCTTTAACATTATTCATATCAATGCACAAAGTATTCCTGCTCATTATCCCGATATGTTATCTTCATTTCATAATAAAAACATTCATGCTATCTTAGTATCAGAATCTTGGCTGAAACCTTGTTTACCCTCAACTTCCTACTCTCTTCCTGGTTTCCACCTAATCCGTAATGATCGTATTGGCCGAACAGGTGGCGGTGTCGCAATTTACCTGCGACCCCATATCCCCTTTACCATTATTAACACTTCCGTCTCGTGTGACGGTCATGGCCCCGAACATCTTTTTATTGAGGTCATATTCTCTCACACAAAACTTCTGTTAGGTGTCTATTATAACCCATCACTTACTGTTGACTATTTTGGTTCCTTTGAAAATCTCCTGGAATTATATACTCCCCAATATAGTCATACAGTATTGATGGGTGATTTTAATACTTGCTTGCTCAAGCAGGACTGCAGGTCCACACGCCTCTGCTCTCTTGTAAACTCGGCCAATATGCATATCCTTCCCTTGAATGCTACGCATTCCTTTCCCAACAGCACTCCTTCCCTTCTTGACTTAATCCTTGTTTCCTCTCCCGACCACGTTGAGAAACACGGACAATGTTCAGCCGATGCTTTTTCATATCACGACTTAATTTTCCTTTCTTACAAAATTAGACCCCCAAAAGCAAAGTCAAGAATCCTTCTGCAGCGCAATTTTGGTGGCATGGATCTGAACCGCTTACGTGAAGATGCGGCCAAGATTGACTGGTCAGTGGTGTTTAGCACGTCTGCGGTGGATGATAAGGTAGCTATTTTTAATTCTCTTTTGACACAGTTGTTTGATAAACATGCTCCTATACGACCTGTGCGTATTAAGCATTTGCCTGCTCCTTGGCTGACCGCTGAGATCAAATTATTACAAGATTTAAAAAATAAAGCACGAGCAAAGTATAAACGAGATCCGACTTCATGCAATAGGGAGATTTATAAAAAAATTCGGAATCGCTGCAACAAGGCATGTAGAGATGCACAACGACGCTATATTCACAAATCTGTTACTGAGGAGGAAGATTCTGCCAAAGTGTGGAAATTCCTCAAGTCATTGGGAGTTGGCAAGGTTAAGCAGAATCTTAATCCAAGCACGTTTGACCTCAACGAACTTAATAAACATTTCACTTCTTCATCTACTATTGATAGTAATACAAAATCTAATACTCTTAGTTTTCTTTCAGCCATAAATTCTCCCATAATGTTTTCCTCTTTTAATTTCTCTCAATTAACTGAATGTGATGTTAAGAAGAACTTACTTGCTATCAGTTCTAATGCAGTGGGCTGTGATTGCCTTAGTCGTAACATGATCGTTCCAATTTGTGACCTTATTACTCCTATTCTAACCCACATTTTTAATCATTCTTTTTCTTCCGGTACTTTCCCCTC
>DVXP01004824.1:0-10036 GCA_018235645.1 Junonia grisea
TGTGTGTACTCACGTGCCATGGAGGCGGCGTGGTGCTGCCTCATGAGCGCGCCGCCGGGGCTGAGCTCGCCGAGCGCGCCCACTGCGGCCGCGGCGCTCACTCGCACTGGGCGTTGACACTGCTGACCGCTCGACCACGCCTGGGGAAACGTGGGTTTAGTTAGCTCATGGTACTGAGGATCTAGTATGTTCGTAATATTTACAAAATTGTATTTCCAAACTTATGTCTTCGCAAAAATGTATACTGTACCAGTGATGCCAGTAGAGTTTTATGACTCGAGTGACTCGAATTTGCAAGTCACGCGGTCGCTCTAGTCGTCCTCGACCCACTCGACAACAAATTTGACTCAAGTCAAAATTTTTCACTCGAGCCACTCGAAAATAACTTGAATAAAAATTTTTACTTAAGTCAAAATTTGTCACTGAAATTACCCGAAAATAAATTTGTCCCGGATTCACTCGAGTCCACTTTCACTAGAGTTGAATTTTTTTCCACTCGAGTGACGAGTCAGACCAAATCACTCACTCGAGTAAAAAATGACTGAAGTCGCATCACTACACCATACCAATAGCAAAAAACAATATAAAAAGTAGTGTCCAATAATCGATATATAAATTTTTTCTTTCAGATGAAAATAGTGCGGTGCTACCATCGAGTGTTTACATAAATAAATATATTCTCAGTGTAGCTATATCAGATACTAGTCGGCTGAAAATGTTCGAAATAATACATAACTGCAGAAGATGGAAAATATCTCAACTACAATCCAGGCCCAGATAGCAACATCTTTAACCAATTTCAAAAAGGAGGAGGTTATCAATTCGGCCGGTAATTTTTTTTATGTATGTACACCGATTACTTAGAGACGGCTGGGCCGATTTTGACAATTTTTGTTTTGTTTGAAAGGGTATACCCTCCATGTGGTCCCATTGCAAGGATATCAGAATATGATGATGAGATCCTGGAGAAATCGAGGGAACTCCTCAAAAATTGTAGGCACACCTATTGCGGTTTCGGTTATTTTTTATACACATTTTTCTGTCGAACAACAATTTCCATATTCGATCATAACGAACCAGTGTGTTACATTCTACTATAATTAAACATGATATAGCTGGGGTGTCATAATAATGAATTATTCTCTAATAAATAGCCACCTATATTGTTGTCAGTCTGTTGACACATACTTATATAACTACCCTAGACACTACACTATGTTTGTTTACCATATGACTGATGACACCCGAGCGGTGTCATCGTTCAATCACAAATTAGTCAGCAGTAGCAGAAGTTCTTAAAACCTACCACTGTAATTATCAATATATCCGCAAAATACCTTTTAATTAACTTACTCACCTGACAGACTGACGCTAAAGCTGACAGTGGCGGTGGATTGCTTGTGCTTGTACTTGATTGGTTAACTTGCGATAAGGGGCCTAATAAATATCTTTCTACCTGTAAGAAATTAAATACAGACAACATTAATATATTATAATATATTGTATTATTTTGTTATTGGTTTAACAAAGTGGTACTGAATGTAATTATAACACCAAAATTATTGGCTTAGACTTCCATTCAAGTCAAGCTGCCCAGAATATGGTTTGTATTTAATTAAATATTACATATATATATTTTTTTATTTTCTCGCTTATCTACAATAATCTTACCAACTTTAATTTAGAACATAATTAACCGATTTATTGCGGTGATCAATTTTAATACTTGTGTCACCTTTTGGGTGTAATCAGTCACTATTTCAAAACTATGACACCCCTGGGGTGTCATCCACAATGAACACATTAATCGACGATATTTAATACTTTATTAAATTTACTGTACCAATAACTTACTTTCGACAACTTCAACTCTTGCACATCCTGGCTACTATTCACATTATCAAGATCTTCGTACTGTATTTTTTCCAATATCCTTTTCTTCTTATCGACCGGTTCTGTAGGATCTTTATCGTTTGTCGGCCTTTTCTCGACGCCGTTTTCCTTCATACCGTTTTCGACGACCTTATTGTTGTTCGTCGACTTACTACTGCTATTACTATTACTACTAGTGGAGTTTGTTTTATGACTAGCTTTGAGCACCTGTGGAAAATTTTTTGTATTAGTTAAAATTATTTTTACGAAAAACTTAGATATACATTCCTAGTGCATGGATTTTACAAAGTTTAAAAAACTTTGCCTCAATAGTATTATGATTTATTTAAATTAATATTCGCCTCACAGGCAAAAATTACTAATCCGATTTTGATAAAACAGTACAGTAATTTTGTTTTTACATCAGTATAAAACATATTATGCTACAATGGACGAAATGTTGCATCTTTAACCCAAATTATAAAAATAAATTTCATTAAAGTCCCGTTCATGCAAAATTCATAGTCAAAATTGAAAATAGCTAGTATATACATAAAATATTATGTAAAAAAAATATACATAAATAAAATAATTTTAACCATTATGGAGTGTTGGTTAAACCGCTTTATCATACTGCGGTGTATCGAGGTCCCGTCCTTTTCCTTTTCCGTCGAATCCTCGTCGGGTAAGAGCGGGATGGGCTCCGTGAATTGAGGTAAATCAACCTGGAAAAAATATTAATAAGGTATAATAATATAACTAACAATGAGGTAAGTTACTTAACTGACCTATTTGTGAGGAAGTAAAAACATAAAATAAATTAACTGAACCAAAATTTTGAGCTTTAAGCAATACCCAGAATAGAAATATAATATATTATAACAAACAGATATGAATTAAATCTCTATATATAAAAATGAATTGCTGTTTGTTAGTCATGCTAAAACTGAAGAATGGCTCGACAGATTTGGCTGATTTTAGTCTTGAAATAATCGTGGTAGTCCAGGGAAGCTTTAAATGGTAAAAAAAAATTTAAAAAAAATGAGAACAGGCTATAATGACACTTTGGTTGACATGACAGCGTCTATTGGGTCCACTAGTTAATAACAGTAATATTGTGTGGATTTTTAAAAAAGATACTATCTGTATAATGAACTAAGAAAGGGATAAGGAAACAAATACTAACATAACTTTTGAAAGAAATAAAAATATGCTATATATTTACTGTTAGATCCAATGTCGTATGTTTCATAGCCGACGCTATAGCTTGGTCGTCCATTTTGGCACATTCACCGAACAAATCTTTACTAGACGAAGATGCTATGCGATCTCTGGGAAATAAAAAGTTAATATTAAAAATTGTGACCTTTTGTGAAGCTATCTCCTTTAGATTTCACATGAAATTAAAATATTAATCTATATAAAAAAATTTGATCTAAATTCACCAGTCCAGTAGCTATTAAAGAATGAACATAAATTACATTTATAATTTATAAAGATAAACTCCATTCCTTATTTGGTCAAGAAAATATGTTCACATTCTACATTTGATTTTTAATGTTGAATGATAATGCTACATTTGCAATTTTGCACAGTATTTAAAGTCTGGTTTTACATACATAAAGTGATAAAAAAGGCCGTCAAATTAACAACGATTTTAAGTAATCATGTTATTCAGAAAAATACTGTAACAAATATTGTTCAATGACAAACAGAAAAAGTTATGAAATCTTACAATTACTTTATACATTATTTTTACAAAAAAATATACTAACAAAAACAAAAATGATGGTATTTTTCCCTTGCCCCCAGAGAGATTTGAACTCTCGACCCCTGGTTTACAAGACCAGTGCTCTAACCCCTGAGCTATGGAGGCTCCAGCTGATTGGATGAAAATATAAACCATTTTAATAAATACATAAAATATGCTTTCGTTACTAGTTTGGAGATATACTTATTTTGATAAATTCTTGCGAATGTTTTAAAAAATATATCCCAATTTATGTCGTACTATTTTTTTTCATTCAATTGTTAATACCAAAGCCAATACAATAAAATAATGTCAAAAATAGTCATATCATATTGTCAACTTGTATCAAATCATCACAAAATGAATTTTGAAACAGTTTAAAGTAAACTAAAATTCTTAAATTCTACTACATACTCTAATAAGATAGATGGCGCCACATGCGACATAGAAAACATTTTTATGCCGAACTTGAAAACATTGGGAAAAAATTGTTAAAACCTTGCTTAACCTTCGTGTTGCTATTATAATCTTTTAATATTTGTGCTAATTTTTTATTATTTGTGCTAATAAAAATTATTATTTTAATTTAAGCTCTTTGAAATAGGGGCTATTTTATAATGCCATCTAATTTTAAGAAATGGTTAATTAATTCATAATTTAATACAACATGATAAAACTCGTACCTGTGAAAATAATGTGACTGAAAGAATTTGGTCCAGAACTCGGCTTCCGTCATTTTATTCGGCACATAATCTATGTGTTTCTTTCTGACCGCCGGGTATGTTTTGAATATCGCGTCTATAATGTCTTGTGTTAGGTTATATTTAAGGCCATTACATCCATCTGTTTGTGGTTGTATGTCTGCCAGAAATGCTCCAGATACACCTGTGAAATAAAATTATGAATTCAGTTTTTGTGTATGAATAAATAAGGAGGTGAGTGACGGTTTTCTAATAGTTTGGCAAGAATGCATGATGCAAGAATCCTTTTTATGGATTAATTTGGAATACAAACTAACTACACCTTAGTTTATTTAAATTATTGGTTATATTTAGCAGTAAGCTTTCAAAGTATAATGTTAATGTGTCCTAAGAAACCTATTAGGTAACTTTCATTAGACCTTTTCTCTGTTGTTGTATTTCATTTTAGTTACTCACCCGCCTCCTGTTTCATGTTAGTAGATTCAGTGTAATGCTTCAAGGTGGGTGTGTTCCAGTACTCCTCGCTATTAATTACTTTCGATATCACTAAGTCTTCATATAAATGCTTTAAGGTTGGATGTAATGACAGGAGTCTAAAATAGAATATTATGTAATAACTTAAGATTTATTTTAAAAGTCTTTACGTGACATAATAAAGTTTTTTTTAAAAAGCCTTGAAAATATTATTGGATTTCTTTTATAACAAAATATAAGTGTCAGGGTGTGAAGAGGTTTTTTGCAGGGTCGGCAATGCGCAAGTGATACCCTAAGTGTTGCAGGCGTCTATAGGCGACAGTAACCGCCTACCATCAAGCGGGCCGTATGCTTGTTTGCCACCTTAGTGGTATAAGAAAAAAAAATATATACTAAAATAATACTTGACTTTAATATTATAAAAAAGAAAGATGTTTAAATTGTATTGGCTCCGAAACTAACAGAAGAATTGTATTGGCTCCGAAACTAACCAAATTTGAGAAATTCTTTCACTATTAGGAAGTTATCTCAGGTAAACATAGGCTTAATTAAATTCTGTGCGAAGCCAGGGCGCTCTGCTCATATGCTAATAAGCCCCAACGTAGCAAATATAGATTTTGTTAAGAACACTTAAGCCCACACTTATCTATGCAACAGGTAGTTGTAGAAACTATTTTGTCAATCATCAACTTTATTTATTATTAAGTAATTCTTAAAAATATTTTGGTTCAATACAATGAGTATTATGCAATAGCTTCTTTCTTATAGGATCTCAATAAATAATTATTTTTAGTACATAAATTTGTAATTCAAATACCTATAATTATATTACCTTGATTTCATTTCTAGTTCACCGTCTATCTGTCTTTTAAACTTAGGTAAGAGGTTCTGTAGTAGCATTTTAACTTGGTCCCGGTCTTTTGCCTGAGCGTCCGCTCCGGCGGGGTTCACAAAATGAAAGGTCGAACATGTCCCGTCGTGTAGAACAACTTGTAGTTGCACCTTTGGCTTGCCAGCGGGTGAGATTTTTTGGGCTGGAAAAATATTAAGCAATAGTAACTATTCCTGGTATAATGAATTTTATGGGTGTATTTTGGTCGCTTTGTCAAAACTTACAATTTATAGATGTTACGAAATGTTAACAGATTATCCTGCATTCAATTGTAGTACTATTAATGTGTGTACAGTTACTTTAAATACGAAATTTAAATTTCTGTATTCAAATATGATTTTTTAGATAGTATGATAGAAACAATGTGATTATGAAACCCTATTTGTGATTAACGTTATTTAAAATATGGGTTACTTACTTTTAATATCAGCATATTTATGAGAAACAGCCACTGTGTCTCGGTTTTCCATCATCCAAGCCAATCTTTGATTCATTACATACAGAGTGCCATCACCTTTCTTGTACCGGACGTGGGCCACACTTAACAAGACGTCCTCTGACGACGTAGTCATATTGGTGATGTTATAAAAATTTTCTCAGAAATAATTTCTCAAATCAAACAACTTGGAAATACACTGAACTCTGTAAGGCCTAGGTATAAATCTTCATTTTCATTCGAAACACTTTATCATTTACAAATGCCTTTTTCTATGGAGTTTGATCTGTTTTCTAAATATAACGATACAAAAACAGTGTTGGGTGTACAAAAATGTTAAATTATTTACGAAACTGCATCTACGAAAAGCACATCGTCAGACAACCATTTGCGGTTTTGTTTGACATACTGTCAAATTAGTCTGAGGAAGTATTCGGTGTTGCTGTATAGAAAATATACGTTGTGTTTTACCGTTACATTAAACCGTGCTTTTGATTTCTGAGGATATCAGAGTTATGATCTTATGATTTTATATGGCCCATAATTACTTACTTACAGCTGGGTATCTCGAATTCCGAGATTCTTACCTAATTTAAGCTTAAATGACTGGACTAATATTTTTAGGGCAGAGTCAAAACGGAGCCCATATGATTTCACCATGTCCATTTGTAAGTGTGTCTATCTACGTTTAATTAAAATTAAAGGGGAAAATTATTACGGCTAACAAAGTTCTATTTTACTACTTATAGCCGAGTTGGTCTAGTAGTGCAAACATGTCAATCTAAACCGAAGATCGCAGGTATAAATTGTGGCTAGCACCGCAGAATTTTCTAGTGCTAAATTTGTGTTTAAATTCATATAGTACTCGGTGGTGAAGGAAAACATAAAGTAGATGTACCGGTAAAAATTCTGACACATTCATATCCACCAACCCGCAGTGAAGCAGCGTGGTGGATTAAGTTCTATAACCTTCAAATTAATAGGAGAAGAGCCTTTTGCCCAGCAGTAGAACATTTGCAGGCTGTAACTTTACTTTTATTTATACAAGTCGATTAAAGTAAAAAGGAAAATTGGGTATAAATTTCTATGAAAATTGGTAAGATAATTATGTTGGATAGTATTTTCTGTAAGAAAAATATAGCGAGAATTAAAGAAGTAAGATGAGAAGTGAGAAATAGTGTATTCGAAATAACCTGCACCTCAAGTTAAATCGCGTTTTTGGAGTCTTTCACTTTGAAAGGCGTTTTAATAAGGTTTCTGGTTTTTGTTACAATCGCTAGATTGAATTATTTAAGTTTATTAAATTTCCAATAATTTAACGCATTTTTTATCGAACTATACCAATTCTGTTCAAAAATATTCGCAAAAAACAAACATGTGTTCCAAATATGCCACACTTACTCTATTATTTGGACCTAGTAAATATCTATCTAGATATTATTAGATATATCTATTTATTTACCATCTACTTAACTTTCGGGAAGTCATTATAAAAAAAATACATTACTAAGAAAAAATATGTTGTTCTTATTTATTATTACCATTTCTGTTTAAATCTCCGCCGATGTTCAATTTTCAACGTAACATAGAGATGCTTGTCTGAAATCGAAAAACCGGTTTAATTTACAAAATCGATTTTTTTTAAATCGATATCTACTGATTCGATTTTGTAAACCCAAGAATATTTTTTTCTTCTGATAAAAGTCTTAAAATAATATAGAATCATTTTATTCTAAAACTCATAGATAATGCGTTAAACGCATTGAACGTTAACGAGATAACTTTATTTATAAAGACTATCTAAATACTAAAAAATGATCAAAAATCGTGTTTATATTTTTGTAATTTATTTATTGTTGATATGAATGACAAAATAAATGAATTGTAAATGAAAACAAACTCTTAATAGATTTTGCGAAATTAATCTTAGGACGTTGATTTTTAATCGATTCATTAGGTGTCGATTAGAACAGATTTTTTTTTTTGAAGGATTTATGCCTAGTACTCACAACAGTGACTTTAGGCAACGGTGACTCAAGGCGCTGTAAAGAAACGTCTAAACAATATTTTTTTTTACTTTCTAGGTAAAAATGTAACGAGTGATAACAATTTACTATAATACTAAATTAAGTATTAAAAATATTGAGTAATCTTGTCAATTTAAGACGTTACCAAGATTTTGTAAATATTATAGAGTAGGTACAGTATATATGGAATACCACTTTATTTTTGACGAAAACATTTAGATATCTAGATAATAATTAACTGTAATGCTAAAATATTTATTGTATCTAATTATTTATATTTACTGTTAAGTAACCTTGTAAGTTTATAATGTTACAATTATTTTGTAAATATTTCTAAAAATAGAAATAGACAAAAAAAGTTTAAATAACTATGGAATATTACTAATGTAGAATACAGTGTACGACAGTGTATATAATTCGGAATGCAATGTATATTCAAATTTTATAGAAATTTTTAGGGTAGGGTCAAAACGGAACCCATAACATTTCAGCACATCCATCTTTTAGTGTTTCTATCCGCGTTTGATTAAAATTTAAAAGGAAAATTATTACGGCTAACAAGGTTCTATTTTACTAGTACTTATAGCCGAGATGGTCTGAATCTTCAAGTGCTAAATTAATTTGTGTTTAAATATATTTCGTGCTCGGTGGTGATTAAAAACATCATGAAGAAACCTAAAAGTGCCAAAAAAAATTCTGACACATGTATATCCACCAATCGACAGTGGTGCAGCGTGGTGGATTAAGCTCTATAAACTTCTCCTTAATAGAAAAAGAGACCTTTGCCCAGCCGTAGCACACTTACAGGCTCTTACATTTACTTTCATTTATACTTGTCGATTTAAGTATAAAGGAAAATTGGGTACAAATTTAGTTGAAAATTTGTAATATAATGATGTTAAATTGTTTTTTCTATAATAATAATGTAGCGATGATTAAAAACTTGAGATTAAAATCGAGGAATATTATATCCCAAATTATCTGCACCTCAAGTCAAATCTCGTTTTTGGAGTTTTTCACTTTGAAAGGCGTTTTGATAAGGTTCCTAATTTCTGTTACAATTGATAATTGGAATTATTATAGTTTATTAAATTTCCAATAATTTATTGCAATTTTTATCGAAATATACCGTTTCTTTTTAAAGTTATTCGCAAAAAACAAACATATATTCCAAATATGCCACACTTACTCTATATTTTATATAAATGGGCCGATAAAAACACATTAAATTATGCTTGGAAAATTAGTGTGTTTTCCAATTACAGAGCATAATGCGACTCAGTGCCGCACAATGCTTAAGTAAGCTAATGCTTAATTGGAACGTGAATTTGTGATGTTATAAGAATATTTTTTTTTTCTTAAAAAATACTTACCTACTTTTTACTTACCTAAAATGTATAAATGTATCTACTCGTTATATAAAAAAGAAATAAAAATAAAGTTGCATAGAATACCATATTATTTGATTGAAAACTATTTGTGGTTGTTTAAAGTAATGTTGATTTTTTTTTGTTTTGAGGATTTTTTATAAATGAAGTTTAAAATTTTCATAGTTATCTTTATTCTTATTTTTGTAGTTTTTAACAAATAAGATATTGTCTTCTTCATTTTACCTTTAACCATCCTTATATTTACTTTTAAACAGTTTCTTACAAATAAATTTCAACACTAAATAAATCTATTAATTACTAACGGCTACCGACCATAAATAAAATATTGTATCTCTAATCTTTGAATAAAATTTCAATCAATCTGATTTGGTAACATTCCACGCATCACGCAAAAGCACTACTTTTGGGAGTGCTTAATTGTGCGAAGCGGTGCTCTAGTTGGAACAATCAACGTGCGACATAATGCCGCATAATGCGCTTTAGTGCTGTAATT
>DVXP01004825.1:0-10036 GCA_018235645.1 Junonia grisea
ATATAGATAAACATCCAAGACCCAGGCCAATCAGGAAAAGATCTTTTTCCATCATGACCTGGCCGGGGATCGAACCCAGGGCCTCCACGTCGCAGGCAGGCGTGTTGACCACTGCGCCACGGAGGTCGTCATCATCTTTACATATTACTATAGCCATATTATTTTCTTCTTTACGTTTTTTGCTTTTCTTGAATTTAATAGGTAGCCAAAACATTTTTGTAATCATTAACAAATGTTATTCAAAAACTTGTTTCAATATTAACAAATACCTATATAGTATTTCAAAGGAACGAGTCTTATATCAGACCCTAACTACAAAGTCTACTATTGTGGTCTATTTGAAAGGCGAGCTAGAGTAATTAAGCGAGCCGCTTTTAACGACTTAGGTCTTAAGGCAACATGTTAGTTTAATATAAAACACTAAAGTCGTTGACATATGTGCACCTTAAGACTCTTAATGTACACCACATATGTCGTTAGAAACGAATATAGACGAAGGGTGTCTAAACAATACATTAATAATATAAAAAACTATATGGAACTATATAGAAAATATACTGTTATTAATAAAATGCTTAAAAATACCCCCCTCCCGCACTTACCATTATATGGTTATATCTAATATAAAATAAGAAAACTGCCTACTCGTTTCTCGATATATGCATAATTGAAATATACTGAAACAGAAAATCCTAATTTTATAAGTGTTCCTCATTTTGAAAAACAAAATAGCACATACATACATATATACCTCAGCGCTTAAATTCATCCCTTACGAAAACAAATTAATAACATGTACAAAACTTCTACCTACTTTATGGCGGCAATTTTTCATGTCAGAGGTTACAAAAAGCCTTCAATCCATAGTTGGGATCAATCGACTCCGAATGAATTATTTATTCGAAGCCAATGATTCTCGATTACTTTCTGAAATCATAGTTTATGATTTCCCTCGGGATAGAAAGCGATACGTTAAGAATAGAAATTGAACGAAGATTGAATGCTTAATTCAATTTTTTTTATAATAGATTTTGCTGTAAAAATGTGGTTTGTTTTTTTGTCCATGTTGCTCGTTTTTGTGCCTTAGATACCATAGTTTATGTTATGTTATGATGATGATGTTATGTTAGTCATTATTTTTTTTTTCTAAAAAAAGGAGGCAAACGAGCACACAATTCCACCTGATAACAAGTGGTCATTGTCGCCCATAGACATCTGCGACATAAGGGATGCTGCGGTTGCGTTGCCGGCCTTTAGGAAATAGGTGCCTGTATACTCGATGTTTGAAAACCCCTAGATTATAGCATTCTGGGAAAACCTCGGATGGAATATCATTCCATAATTTGCACGTGCACGGAAAGAAGGTATGAGAAACTTGGACATTGGATGCAAACCATGCGTCCAGGTGGTGTGGATGATATCCAATCCTGCGGCGAAGGGTGCGATGGTAAAATCGTGACGGTGGCACCATACCAAGCGGTTCCTCAGAACACTCCCCATTATTACTCATTCTCATTAAATTAATTTAGCAATGTTGTTTTGTTTATACAACAAATTCATCAACTACAAAGGTCGTGCGAATTAAGGCACGTGCCTTCGTAATTTTCCATTGTTTTGAATTCAGTACAGTAATTAGAGAACACGTAGGTGTATAAAAAATTAAGGACTGAACTAAAATATATACGAAAATCAGTCAACAAGTTTGACCGGCCGAATTTATGTCGCAAAGAAAGTATAGTAGTAAGGGACCTAAGAGTTATAACAGAAGAAACTAACATTTATTGGAACTTGGTAATAAATTCGAAGTTTATTTACGACCCTATGATTATTTTGTTTATTACGTAGAAAAGAAACTGATACAAAACCTAGAACTTATGTTTTTCTTAAGAAGAAATATTAAAGGCTGTCCAATTACTGAAGAACAACCGCTTAGTAATCAAGGTTTTCATGCGAATAATTGAGTGGACATGAATGGGCCACATTATGTAGGGTTAAATAATTGAATCGGCCATCTTGGGCCACATTACAGAGTGTGAAGGTACTCATTAGGTCCAAGGATTAAAACAATAATTAGGTCCATGTCTTTGGTGATTTGGAAGTAGCATTAAAATATATTATGTACATTAGAATCTTGCCTTTTCAGTACAGCGACTTGTTTCACTACCAACAAATCTAACATTTGTCCCATTCCTCAGTGGTCAGGTTTACTTGTGCAAAAAATTGTTTGATAGTTTCAAAAATTCCAGAAAATCAAGTAAGCTTTAAAATTTCCAATTCGTTCCAATATTCTCATCACCGTCGATATAAGAAAATAAACTCATAATTATGTTCCAACAAATGCCATATCCACACCTTCTTTAGGCCAATTCATTTAAGTATTGAAGTCACTAGAGCATCTCACAATTAGTTCACTGTAAATTGTAATCGGAATCAGCCTACATGTCAATGATATCAATTGAAACTTCATTATGTTAAGGCTTCGCTGATTAAAGTGGAATAAAGCCTACTGACCGTGACCTATGATTGTAAAACCGATGCGCTAAGTGATTGACTTGATTAGATAAAATAGTTACTATTTAAAGTACAATGAATAGTAAATGTCAGTCGTGATTAAAAGTTATCATTTAAAATTTTGACAAATATCTAAACGTTATTGTTTCTATTTTTGATTGTATACTATATAATATATTTATATAGTATTAGCTGAAAAAGAAAAGAAAAAACAATTTATCATTAATTCTATTAAAATCTAATTACAAATATCACACAAAAGGGTATATATAAGTATCTCCTTACTAATTCACCACATATTACCATAGGTAGACCTTTCAATTACGGTACAAGTTAGTAGCGGGTGACATGCGGCAGCAGCGGACGACGCGTCGCAGTGACAGTACTGATTTCTATGTATAGAAATATACATACATACACAACGGAGGGACTTTCATTTCTATGAAGCTACAAGAAGCTAACGATGTGTTGTCGAGTGATAGACGCCAGTGTTTCCCAACCGTGGATCAGTAATGTCACTGACGCCGGAGGAACGACTTCTTTTCAAAAAAATATTTTGAAAAGTTGAATGTTGAGAAGTTGTTCCTGCAAACAGTCGTGCTGGCAATACTACGCAGGATTTCGACGCTGGAGGTCGTAGTCTTCTTCTAGGAGACCGTCATGCCCAGAAGAAGACTGCAAGGCGGGCTCAAGAAAGTGCCGTATGGCTTCTAATCCTTTTCTGTACAAGTACAACGAAAACAACGTCTTCATCTTCTAATAAAAACCTAAAAAACTGCGATCACTATTCTCGAACACGTCAGACATCTTATATGACGGAACACTCGGAACCAACTGGATTTCATCTGCAGTTGGGTTCGAAATCATGTCTACTGCTGATGACGACCGCTACCAACTCGTACCCTGTAGGTACCCATTCTCTTACTAATTCACCGCATACTACCATTGGTACACCATTCAATTAGTCGTTTTTTAAATCTTTACTCTTGATATTAACGTATTTTATGTAGATGAGCCTATTGAACCTTGCCACATCAAAAGTTAATTAGTCAAAGAAGTGGAAAGTCTGATAAGTTAGTAATTTTAACAGAATTACTGCTTCTGATTTACCCTTCTTAGGTTAATCAGTTAAACTTTGGATTAGAGGTTTTCAACTAATTAAAAGTTAAGGATTATTATCAGATTTTCGTTAAAATGAATGGAGTTGAAGGCTTATTATGGTTTTTAAGTAATAACGGACTGACGATTAAACTAAAAACAAGTCGGTAAAGTTAGACCGTGAACAAAATCTGGTCTAGCAATTTATCATAATATAATAAATTAGCTTTAAATAACTACTTTAATAGCTGCGTCTCTCGCCTATAACTAATAATAAATTAAAGGTAAAACAGTGATAGTAAATTAAGTAAAAAGGAATATTTCCCACTTCTAAGTCCCATTCAGAAATGATAAGTTGTTTTCTTCAAAGTTTGATTGAAGTCTTATATTATGCATTTGCCGAAACTGATGTATTTATATATTTTTTTTTATATTAAAAACATTATTTGTATTTATATTAAAAACATTATTTAAATGATATTTGATGATTGCATTTCATACTCTAAAAACTGCTAACTAGGGACTTCCCCTCATTAAAATAATTAAATGAAATGTCGATCTATCTACGCAGTTAGTAAGATTTAACATACTTAATGTTAACATTCTGCTTTTACAATGAACTTTGTTTTAATCCGCCCTAATGGCAGTACAAGAAGTTTGTAGAAGCAAAAAACAATAACACATTTAAATATGAAATTTTCGTGTTTTTATCATACAGATGGTATTAAAACTTAGCTTTCATAAGTAAGCCGCAGAGCATAATCATATAATACTCTTGGTATACGGTGGAAACTTCCAAAGAGCGCTTTGAGCTGCAGTCCCCGACCTTGACACAGAGCGGTTGTAAGTCCGTCCCACTTTCCGTTATTACTCGTAAATGGAGTGAAATTCTATGTGCAGTTAGTTCCTCGTCAACTCATTGTGCATTTAGCGTGACTAGAAATGTCAGCAAAACTGACCATAAAGCTAAGAACAAAAATTATTGCACGCCATTTTGAATTTTAATTACGTCATATCGCCTAATAATAGTTGCAGTAATTACTAATTTTTGCTTTTTTTATAAAGTCATCTAGATTTAAGTTTACTTAATTAATTTCTAATGACTAATGACATCTGGTTCCTATTGATGGTTATGTATACGATCGCTGTTAGAAAATTATCTAGAAACAAGGTAAATTTCTGGATATTGATATGTTCTAAACAAAAACTAAATTTCAATTATAAAGAAAATATACCTCACTTTCCTATTTATCTTTAAACAATTAAATGATGTTATTAATTTTAAACGAAAACTTGATAACATTAAACAATATAGAAACATCTCAAACATATTTTAACACAAAAACTAACATGCCACGTCTGCACAAATGCTCTTTGTTATATTAAAATTGTCCGCAAACAGGGAGGACATTAATGTCCGCATATTCATGTTAAAATATATGGTTTCACAGAACTTCAGTTAAAGTTTGTGACAATTTCATTTCTATTTAGTAAACTATTACTCTGTTTTGTGCATACAATATTCACTGAATGTAATTTAAAATTTTAACAACATTGCAAAGAGAAATGTAGGAACTTCAGGAAATCTTGCTGCAATGCAATAAAAATATTTTCGGGTCATTTTAACCCCCGCTTAGGAAAGTCAAAAATTTTATAATTTCAATAGTTGTTAAAATAAGTTTTTACTATTTTACCTATAAATAGGTATTTAATCCAATGTTATTTACTTTAAATATTATCAACATCAGCATAGCCCAGTTCAGCACGTGGATATGAGCTCGACCGGAAAAGGACGATTCTCTCGAATAAAATTGGCGTAAAATAGATTGCCGCATTTCCTGCGATGAGTGATCGATCCTTCCTGTTTATTATTTTTCACGCTTTGTTCCTTTTTTTTGCGAAGAAAAAAAGCGTTAGAACAAGGTTTTAGAAATTACTTATCATAACATTTGAATGTTAAACTTCAGATAACAGAAAAACTAAAGATATCTATAAAATTCAGAAATATTTATCAGGGTCAGCAAATCATAATTATACGATTTTGACAGGTTGATTGATTTTCATACAGCGATGTCCGTCAGACCTTCGTGACACCGAGGAGTGAGAAGTCGCCAATAAACGTTTTTGATTAAAGAACTGTTACTACTACAAGTAACCATCGTTATTAGATTATTGTGATAACAACCGGAGCTGATAACTTTACATGCTCTCCGAGACACGATGAGTAGGTGAGGAACAAATATTTTTACAAACACAAAAAAAATTGTTCTATGTGAAGATTTAACCCGCATCCATCGGCGTTAAGCACTCGTTTAGCACTACACCAGAGCGTCAAATAATACTCAGATAATAAATAAATAACCTCAAATTAACCACTACAAAGTAGCATCGGTTATTATTTAATATGAGTGTTAATTACGCCGTGAAATTATTCAATTAACAACAATTTCGCCAATTAATTCCACCGAAACAACAGAATTGAGAGTATTATTACTGAAATATGTCAACAAAGAGAGGCTTGTATTGTATAATTCAATCTATTAAGTTTGTATTAGAGAGAATTGCTCGGAGCTTCCTTGCTGAAATTTCATTATATAAAAAGGTTTTGCTTGTTTATTTGTTTATGTGTTATTAGAATGTATTTATTCATCACTTACTTGTACATTGATAGTGTGTATTACAGGAAATGTGATTGTAATATATTTTTTATAGGATAGGCCGACAAACGAGCTGACAGATTACCTGATGGAAAGTGAATTCTGTCGCCCATGGACATTTGTAACACCATGTATTAAGGGGTATAGATGGGGAATTAATGGGGAAGGGGTGGGGGATTGGGCCTCCGGTACCCTTACTCACACAGCGAAACACGACGCAAACGACATTGTAATCTGGTTTTCTGTGAGGCCGTGGTATCTCCGGTCGAGCCGGCCCATTCGTGTAAATGCATGGCTCTCCCACGGTAAATTTATTTCTTTAATATGAATTACAATACCCATTCTTTTCTGTTACCTTGTGGATTCGCCCGCGTGATATTTGATAAAAAAATATTCTAAGTTATTCTTAACTCTAGAGGAATATTACGGTGATGTTTCAACAAAATAAAAGGTAAATGATTTTAAAATGAAAAGGCAACAAATTCATGTTATATCTTCTTTTCCATTGTAGTAGTATAAGCTTATATCTCTATTTATTTCGTACGTTTTATGACAAAAACGACTCCATAACTTTAAAAACTTGTTATTTAATATTATGTTATCACATTAAGACAAAACAGTACGGAACACAACTCTTAAATTTAAAGTCAGTGAAACAATGGGTATACAGTACCCATTGTTTCACTGATGGTTTGATGTGCAATTTCAGTGCGCGATTTATCTCCTGCTCGGCGACATGTGAGAAGACAAAAGAACATCGTTATACTAGTTGCATTCAAGAAATTCTGTGACACATATATTTAACTGTATCTCTGAAACTTTTTAACAAAAGTATTTATCTAAAAAAAATATAATACATTTTCAGTATATGCCTTTTTGTTAAGTACATTATTGAAATGTCATTTGAAATTTTTTGCATATTATACTCTAAAAACCGCGAACTAAGGCCTTTCTCTTATCGAATTTACTAAAACTAAATGTCGATCTACCTACGCAACCAGTTTTAAATAATGTTAACACTACGCCCATATTATGAACTTTACTTTTTAATCCCTAATGATAGTACAAGTTTGTAGAAGCTAACAACAAAAACAAGTGTAAAACTGAAATTATAATTTAAACATGAAATTTTCGAGTTTCTATCATACAGATGGTATTAAAACTTAGCTTTCATAAGTAAGCCACAGAGCATAATCATATAATACTCTTAGAATACGTTTTTTTTGGGGTAGGGCGGCAAACGAGCTGACAGATCACCTGATGGTAAGTGAATGCTGTCGCCCATGGACATTTGCTTCACCAATGGAGCTACAAAATTCGTTGCTGGCCTTTTAGGGGGTATGAAGGGGGAATGGATGGAGAATTAATGGGGAATTGGGCTTCCGGTACCCTCACTCACTTCACCCTAAGCGTGGGTTGAGCCGAGATGGCCTAGTGGTGCGAATACGTTGGAAACTTCAAATAATGTATTACGCTCTCGTTTGTGTATTAATTTGACATACAGTGTGTCAAGAGTGAGTTTTTCTCATGTGTCTATTGAATCAAAGTTAACGCGAAATATGGAATTGAAACAGCGACATCTCTTGTCAAGTAGTAGGAGCACAATAAGTGAGTAATCATTTGACAGTTCGACGTAAATGACCAATCACTATCGATTGCTAAAGAACAAAAGCGCGTCTGATTGGTTTTAAAATTACCCTTCTGAGTATTAAAGGAGGAAAATGACCACTCAATTATTAATTTCTTCTTTGTTGGAAGAGGAAGGTAAAAGTTAAGGAATAAAAATTATACAAACTTCTTTGATTTTATGTCACAGTAAAATTATAATTACAGTGTGGCAAATTAAAAAAGAAACATCAATTTTTAGGAACTTCGTCAAAGTTAAAAAGTCAATTTTTTATTAAAAAAGGAACACTCCTTTCAGACATTTTTAACTTCACCCTAAGCGAGGGTAGAGCCGAGATGGCATAGTGGCGCGAATACGTGGATCTAAATCGGAGGTCGCGTGTTCAAACCCTGGCTAGCTCCGCTGATTTATCAAGTGCTAAATTTGTGTTTAAATTCATCTCGAGCTCGGTGGTGAATTAAACATCGTGATAAAACCTACAAGTGCCGGAAGAAATTCTGGCACATGTATATTCACTAACCCGCAGTGGAGCAGCGTGGTGGATTAAGCTCCATAACCTTCTCCTTAATAGAAGAAGAGGCCTATGCCCAGCAGTGGGATATGTACAGGCTGTGTTACGTTACATTAGTAATTTTTACACAACAAATCAATTTCTGCTAATTTTAGATAATTAACAGAACGATGGCAGCTATCACAGTGTCCACCTGTTCTTTGGCCGCACTAGCCCTAGTGGGTGAGAGACCGTCCCTCCCTGAACTGGTCTCCTGGCTGGACGTGGAAACCCTACTGCTGCTCTTCAGCATGATGATCCTGGTTGCTATCATGGCGGAGACTGGGATATTTGATTACTTGGCTGTTTTTACTTTTGAAGTGGGTTTTCTGATATCATATTTTGAATAAACTAGTAATCATTAGTAACTTCTGTTTTCTATAAATTTGTTTGTCACCTAATTGTATTTACATTTAACTGGTTTTTAAATAATTATGGTAGGTTTGAATTCGCGACCTTAGAAACATTCAGTTAAGTAGTTCTAATTGTAAGTTCTTGTTAATTAAAAGATTATACGTATAGAATAATAAAACATTGTAAACAAAGGTTTGCTGCTGGACATGATACTATCCCTTGAGTCCGCTACTTTTATTAAACTGAAATCCCAAGAAGAATCGTGTGCTCTGCTATTTACTAAACGTCATTTTGAATGGCTATTTAATTGTATGTTTTAGTCCGTCGTGTTATTCACAATTATTAAAAATGTTAAAGATATTTTTTGATTCTGATAATCTTAAGGATAATATTATTTTCAGGTGACGGAAGGTAAATTATGGCCATTAATCTACGTGCTCTGCATCATAACGGCAGTTTTATCGACCTTCTTGGATAACGTAACAACTGTTCTTCTAATGTCTCCAGTCACAATAAGGTGAGTTTATGTTACTGCTGTTTCATAAAGATTTGTAAGCACAAATTAACATTTCTTTCGCTCTTTCTTTCAAAACTGGAAGGTCTTTTTGACGAAGGCAAGGACCTCCTCCTATATATATTACAGACACAATAATTTTATTTATTGCCATCTCACTCACTTTTCTAAATGCAGCTAATATAACTACTACATGTCGATTTTTTACTATCACACTCAACGTCACAAAAATTCAATACCTTTCAGGCTATGTGAGGTGATGGATTTAGATCCTGTACCGATTTTGATGTTCATGGCGATATACAGCAACGTCGGTGGTACGGCGACACCTGTGGGTGATCCGCCGAATGTCATTGTGGCTTCTAATAAGGCTGTTATACAGGCTGTGAGTATATACGAAAGTGAGCCACAATACATTTTTGTGAATAATGTTTACAATTCATAACATGATGAAAGATTTGCTTAAGTAAAAATATATTTAAATATATGTATATTACAAGATATTAGTGAAATGAACTAAAATAGACAATGAACCAAAAATGTCAATTTCCATCTTTGACGATCTCCGTGGCGCAGCGGTCAACACGATCCCCGGCCAGGTCATGATGGAAAACGATCATTTCCTGATTGGCCTGGGTCTTGGATGTATATCTATATATGTATCTATTATAAATCTAGTATCGTTAAGTTAGTATCCCATAACACAAGTCTCGAACTTACTTTGG
>DVXP01004826.1:0-10036 GCA_018235645.1 Junonia grisea
AAATTAAAAAAAAAAAAAAAATATATTTCGGGTCTGCGTACTATCTATTGTTGAAGAAATATATAGTAAGCAAAATTACTATATTTTCAAAAGATAACGTTTTCAAATATATATAATGAACGCGCCTTTACAAATTAAATTGATTTAATTCCTGTTCTCTGATTCGAAAAAAACAAAAGTAGTATGTCATTAAACAAAAATGAGTTTTAAATTTACATTAATCTAAAAAGGAATGTAATGGACCATACGAAACTTTTATTTCAGATAAAACATTGCTAAAAATGCAAGAAGTGTATAAAATACCTATACTTTTTATAAAAATAAATAAGTAACAAATATTTCTTTTTTTTTTTTAATTTTTTACATAAAATACTATATTTTTTAGAAGTGTACTATATTTTTATTGGCTTGTTATGTAAGTAAAGTACTATATTTCGCTGTAAAAATGTTGGCAACCCTAGATGACACATAACTTTATTTATTTTCCTTTCTACTAAAGCTTAGTTAGTTCATTAAATGTATATTTTTGTAAAGTATCCGATGGCATAAAAATTATATTTATGCATTTTTTTTTTTGAGATACCGCTTTTGCACTTAGTACGGTAGTACCTACAGTGAAATCGACGACATCCTGGCGGGCATACCCGCGGGCAAAAGCTAATTTATATATTCCTAATAACCAATTCACGTTTCAAATTCAGGTCTTCCTTTTTAATGAAATGACAATTTTTAAAAATTTTGCAGAATATCATAAAATAAAATTTTAAGACATAAAGTGTGTAAGCAAAATCCCGCGAAAGCTGCAAGCTTCACACATTTCTTGTTTTGCACCTGCTCTGCGAACTATGCACCGCAGTTGCTATGCGTCTTTTATATATAAAGTACTAGCTGACCTAGCTTAATTTAGAACGTTTGTATGGGAAATAGAAAAGGGCTGTTTTAGAGGTTTCCCGACAATTATTTGAATGGTTCTCACCTTCTAAACCTTCCAGAGACCTCCACGAACATTTCAAGACCAATATAAGATAAATCCGTTCACCCGTATCGAGTTTTAGCGAGACTAACGAACAGCAATTCATTTTTATATATTATTGATTATAAAGCATTATAATTGATTTCGAATATAACTTTTCTAATACATCGAGTTACCCTTTCCAACTGCGTTATTTTTTCAAATAGAAAAAAATGTGACAAAAGGTGTAAGGGAAAAATCCTTCGCTACACTTACGCATTTCGCGTGATGTAAGATGTATTAGCCATGGGTTCAACAATAGAGTAGGGGCGGGGAAATCGCTGGGTGCGGCAGGTTATGTAATTTTATGTCGTTTCATTTCGTAATATATAAAAAGGAAACATAATTTAATGATAAACATGTTACATAATGGTTGTTAATTGAGAAATATATCTGAAATGATATTCGAGTAATGAAGGATAAAGGTGATTTTTTGCTTAAGAATATTTGCAAGCCGAGACAAGACACACGTGTTTTATCAGTTTGAAAATGAAAAAAGCTTCTTATGCATTTCTAGTCCTTTTTAAGCATTTAACACATATATGGCTTCTCTGGTGATTGCCAGCTTTTCAGTTGAATATTATCATTATTATAAATTAGTAACGAAATATTTTGTCTCCATTTAATATTGTGTTTTAGTTGCGATGTATTTTACAACAAATCCTACTAAAATATACAAATTAGTAATTTTATTGAAATCACTTCAGACTTTCAAAGAAGTTAGTCCCTTTTTGTAATAAATATGTTTTGTCTTAAATTTTAAGTGCTGGTATTAAAATATTAAAATTAAGTTGTTCATAAAATAAATAGTTTGACAGTCTATTTATTTTCACGTTTTATTTATATCGATATTTTATATTAGTAATAAATTTAAATAAAACATAAAAATTACTATTGAAGTAAGGCTAGCATACATGATACACTCAAAATACATAATTATACCTACTTACAAAATATGTAAAATAGTTTTAGTTAGCTAGGCGATGCGCGAGGAAAAGTACAGCCAAATTTCACTTCATTTTCCTAGGCTTTCTGAACGTAGATTTGGTAGAAAAGGCGCTACTGGAGCGAGGTACATACATAGCAGTACAAAAAGTACCTATGGTAGAAAAGACTAGTGAGGCTAGGTCCGTACAAAAAGCAACAGACGTGAGCAAGCCACGTGAACGCGGAATTCGTGCGAGGTAGTGTAGACGTACTGTTTGTCAGTGGGTCAGGTTCCCAAGCTGTCGTTGATCCGGAACATTGTTTATTTGTTTTTCTCAATAGGGATCACGGTAAACGAGAAAAAGAATATTGAGCATTCATTCTAACAAAATCACTCCGAAAAAAGTTTCTCGATAGTATCATGCATTGACAATATTTTATTTTAGTAGCAAATACTAGTTAATACTGCACTGCAGCAGAGAGAGAGAGAGAGAGAGAGAGAGTTCCAGAAATATCGGCATGAGTCATTATGTAATGTTTCTATGGCTCGTCTTACAAATTAAATCATAAGTTTTCATTATGTTCCTTCATTGTAGACAAGAAAAATGTCGTCGAACAAAAAATCGTCTCAGGATAAACTCAGTGGCGCTACGATCGCTCAGTTATCTCAGTAGAAGACGCGATGATTAAAAATAAGTAATTAGTCCTACTCAGTTAACTTCAGCTCTTTATTTCAGCCAACTTCGCAGACACTATCTGACGCCAGCACGAGTAATGTTAAGAAAATGACCAAAAAAAATACTAGCTTTTGCTCTCGGTTTTACTTGCATTAAATCTAATATAATCGTCAAATATTTTTAATCGTAATAATAGTTATTCTGTATAGTTGACACATCATGCCACATCATGTAAAAATACAATTACTTAAAACAAACAAAACTACATTTAAATTTATAATATTGGTGAAGATGCTACATGAATCTCGGGCTTCTATGTATATGTCATAGTCAAACGTCAGTGCCACATCGCTTGAAGGCTTAGTCCAAACCCGAAACCAATAACCTATTTCGGCTTCTGACTAAATAATTTTCGTTAAACCTGGAAGATCCCAATATGATCAGGTAAATGTTGAAACTGAATTTAAAGCGTACAGGCTGTTCAACCAACCTCGAAGACGTTCCAGATATAGTGGTTACTAAAAAAGATTTATTTCACACATTGTCATCAAGTCATCTTTAACACAACTGAGACTAACCATTGCCCACAAATATTGGTACATGTTGAGATTTCTCAGCAATTACATTACCTAACCTTACCGCAGTGGTTAAACAACGAACACAACAAAGAGACATTATATATTAAATCAGAAGCGTATAACTTTTGTTAGGCGGTGCTTCAGATATTCACACGATCTCGGTTGCTGCGGGCTTCGGAGGGAATATTTAAACGTGATTGGGAATGAGGAATTGTTTCTAGTGAAATGTATTATGTATGTTACTTTAAATAAATGGAGGTTTTTCTCATAAGGAGCTACGTTCTCAACCCTTCGTTTGCAGAACTCCTCGATAGGGATGATGTATTGTGCTCTCTTTCCGTTTGTACGGAACGTATTACACCCGTGAGTCCAATTATTTATTACGGTGCTTCAGGAATCTCTCTGCAATAGTAACGTATTGAAAAGTTTTTCTTGAAGTTCAATGTTTTATTGTGAAATTATTGTAATAGAGTAGTATTTTTTCTTTCTTTATTTTATAAATGTTTTTTTGCTTTTTCTTTGTTATGTGAGCGTTTATTTTATTAATATACTTTATAATTTACGTCATTTTATACGTGTTTGACTTAATAATTTTTAGTTACAATTATGGGTTCGAATATAAAAGATGGTGTTAGAAAATATTATAAATGCAAAAGATTGTATTATGGGGATGGAAGAATGTTTGAATGAGTATTCCTTGGTTTTTGACGTAAAATGTACATTATGTATGTACGCAGTATTAAAAAATTATAGCACATTAGTCAATTCAGATACACTAATCCAACAAAAAATTGGTATCGGTCGCAGTACTTTTTTGACAGTTGTCTTCAAATCAACTGATAAAAATATTGCGATATCTGTCCTATGTTTGCGTTCTATATAAAGTACACCAGGAACATTTTGCCGTCAACAAATAACTTACCTCCAGGCATCGAAGCGGTGGTAACGTAGAAGCAGTGCAAGAACAGCGACAGAAGCATTTTCGTAGTCATTTTCTTCTCACTGGTCTCTCATCCCGTGCCTCCTCGCGACCATATTCTGGGTTTTATCATTGTCAAGAACAGCTGGGACCTTCACATCCTCAGTGTGGGTCGTCTGATCTGTAACAAAAATAGTTCACGATATAGGATGGTTGGTAGCTTTGGAATGGTTATGGAAAACTATCACAATGGCATTTTAATTAAGAAATCATATATCATTTTAAAAAAATGTACTAATGAAGAATACCGTTGTTTTTGTATTATAACTCCTTAGTGACCATGAAGTACAATATTGTTAGTTCTTTGGTCTTCATCTTTTTGGTAATCTTTTTGTCGCGTTACATAATTATTTTGTTTACCAAAAATTAAGTATGAAAGTAGAAGAATGTGGATAGCTTATGCAACATTAACTTCACATCAAATTATAAATTAAATATTTATTAATTTTAATTCGAAAAGTCCACCGTAAATTACCCTACTTCCTAACATATATTTAGATAAACATTGAATATTTCGCTATGATGACTTCTTCATCTTCAGTTAACGAAAAGCCTTAATAAATAATAGTTACAGGATAAAATATTGCTGTCTTAACACCTGTCTCGATATTATTATTAATCTTACGGTTTGACACTATCGGAGATTTAGTGTGTCGTTACTGGACAGAAGACACATATACAGGCGGTTATTGTTAATAATCGATACTGATAAAGTAATTTATGGCCGGTGTATTGATTGAAATCTACTGTTTGTCGGGATTTTCATGTGGTTGGATGGTTGCTTTATATAGGATTGTTAATGTAAAAGGATGGATGTTGATAGGAACGGAATAAAGTGATCAAAGTGCTTCAACTACTTTTTTAGTATAAAATTATTTATTAGTCTTATAAATCCTTCAATATTTGTATGATTTAATTATGTGGTTACGCTACTGCTAAAATATAAAAAAATGGATAATAAGACATAGCTTACATTCCATTAAAAATATTATTGCTTGGAGAAGTGGTTTATTGAAGAAAACCATCACATCACGACGAATAAAAGTGGGCCATAGACATCAAGTAATTAAGCAAACTTTTGGCATAAACTTTTAAATGCAAATAAAACCGCGAGGCCGTTGTAATTGAGATATACAGTAAGTTAATTGGAAAAAATGGGTCATCTCATAATAAACGTCTACCACAGACACGAAACTGAAACAGCTCCGAAAAACCTAAAAACACTAACGTCTCTAATTAAATTCACTTTGAGCGAACTACAAGAGAATTAAGTGTCAAGGGACTTATGTTCCCGGCTTTCATCTGGGCAATAGAAAAGATCTAGTGACAAAGTTTTAATTCTATAACCGCTTAAACAGAATTTCAATAACCCGGCGCTGTTCTGCGGCTTAAGTATAAATACATTATAAGCCACGGGGGAAAATTAGTGGCCATCCAACTTCGTGAGCGCAAAACTTCAACAGACTTATTTCATTCTTTTTTTCTGCATTATAAAATGAACAAAACTACGGCTAGTTTGAATATGGTTGAGGCAGTTCTGAACAAAGATGAGATAAAGAGTTTGGAAAATAAGTATGTTTGATAGAAGATGAGGAAGAGAGAAATTTTAATTTTGGTTAAGTTTTGTTTAATAGATTTGATAGCAGTGATAGTGAAAATATCTGATAAAAATTGGGTTATAACATTAAGGCAATTTAGTCCTACAAATTAAGTTAATCGAAAAGAATGAAGCTGTGAAACATAATAATTATATTTTCTCTTATATATCGTTATATTTAATTGACATATTTTTAGTTGCATTTACCCATATAGGTATCAAAAAAGATTTTAGTTTAGTTTGAATACACGCAGCAAAAATAATCCGCTGCATACTGCACGCTTACTGCTTTCTATTGTTTTAAAAACGCATAAAGTCACTGGTCAGTACTAGCAAAACATAGTACGCCATCCTCCGAACCTGAGGATTTTCAGCTAAAGCTGGCGATATAAAGGTATTTCACCGGATAGTGAACGTCGGAGCAGAAATATTACATGCAACAATAGTTCGCTATCAGCGTCGATTTTTAAAAGCCCCGAACAATTTTATTAAAAGGTTACATTCAGATCGAAAATATTTCACCGCTTTTACAAAACATTACGAAATTCCATTATTCGTAGGCTCTTTAAAATATCATTTCAACACCACGGCTTATTGAGTGGCGCGTCGCGGAATTTAATACATTTAGTGTATTTTCCATGGCGGATTAATATCGGAGTGTGCCAAATACGTCGTTCGAAGTGGGTCAACGGATTTACAGTCGACCTTTGCTTTTCGGAGCTCCAGAAACGCTAATCTTGAGATTGCCAATACGTTACGAATTGTTTTTGTCATCGAGGATATTCGAATCTTGTCTTATTTCGATTCTCTTATACTTTTAACTTGAGTTTATTGAATCTTTTGATTTGTTTTCTTAGATTTTTTTTATATATTTGATTAAATTGGTTGCTCCTCGCTTGAATGCAATATAACTTGTCTGATATTCATTGCTTTACTTTTGTCTAACAGATATTTACTTTTCGAAATCTTAATAAACATTTTATGATATAAAATGTAATATATGTATTTATATAGTTTCTTAACAAATTAAAAGAAATTGTAGCAAGTAAAGTATCTTGTTTTTTACTGGGTGCTATGAACGATTTACGATCGTTAAGAGGTTAAAATTTAACAACGGAACATTTTTACATGTTTTTCTAATATATAATGCTAACCTAATAATGCTACAAAGGTACAAATAACCAACCCCATTAGAAACATCGTAAAACAATAATCAGACGATTCGTGCGTACGAAACAGAGCATTACCTGCCCATAACATTATCGATGCCATAAAGATCGTCATTTCTCCGAACTCGAATAGCAAATGCTCGCAATTTGCTTTATTGCAGTAGGCACATTGTAGCCAAGGTTGTTAGACCCTTCGAATCCCTTCGATCACACCAAATTCCAACATCTATTTTAGAATTACGAGGACCAGGGAAGCTCAAGGTTTTCTGGTCAGATACGAACTCCGTGGCAGGGCGCAAGGTCTCTTTCCGCAACATTTTTTTACTTTCCAAATTCGTTTCACGATACCTTTATTTGTCAAACGTGCCCTCCTGGGAGATTCCGAATTCACAGCCACTATTGTGCCCGATAAAGATGAGGTAGCTATGGAATTTTAACAGAAATTCACCAGATGCTCGCTCTGACGCTCGTTCATTTAATTTGAAAGATCACAACGAAGATACAGTAGATTAGGTTCTCGTTGAAAAAGAATTTGGTTCTCGGGAGATAAATTAATGAAATTAATTACTTTCCCTTGAGAAACGCCGCGACCTATTTACTTTGCTGATAAAACGACCTTTGGTCTCTAATTTACTTGTAATCGGATTGTTATGTATTTCTGTTTGCTACGGGATACCAATGAGATTACATTAAGATGTGATGATTATTATGATATTATATAAATGTTGTCAACACAAAATAAATTGTGGACACGTGCCGATACTTCATAGTAAAATATTTGACTAAGTACTAAACTTTAGACAGCGTAATTTAACTCTAAATATTTGTGTTTCGTTTGTAAATGAAACGAACAAAATATTGCGCAAACTTTCATTCAGAAATGTTGATTTGGATAATTTTCTTAATTAAGATAATCATAATAGTGGACGTAAAAGTATTAAGTCCCATAGACGATAGTAGTAATTGAAAACTAAAGTTTGTGCTGTAATTGGGATGAAGATAGGACTTCCCTTAATCGCCCAATGGATCTTTCGTGAGATAAGTCCTTATCTGGCTAAAATTCAACCAGACCAGAGGCAATTAGACGCAGGCGTTGTGTTGCAAAGGGATTCTCTCAAATTAATTGCATTTCGAATGGTATGATTAGTTTTCTGAATATTAGTGGTGAAATTGGTCTTGAATAGTTCCATAAATATTGATTTAATGAATATCCTCTCTAATATAATGTGAAATGTCTTATCCTCTCTAATATAATGTAAAAATCAAGGCCGGTTTGTATTATGTATATTCATATAGATTTTCATTAAGAAATCAAAACTTCTAAAAGAAAATAGAAACAACAATACAAAACAAAAAAGTACTCGCAATATACAAGAAGAAAAGGCTTTCTACGTGCGATTAGCACTTGAACTAAACGCAAAAAAGATGCAAAACTACCTTTTGTTACCACTACTTAACGGCACTGACTTTTCAATGCACGTTCCCGAAAAAGAAAGATTTCGGGCTTATGACACAACTTTTGTCATGAATGATGTTTGAGTTTCAACGATGGTCCAAAATTTTAAAAATGAGATTTTTTTACAATAAAAATGTTGTGTAATGAAATAAGTTTTTAAAGGTACTTAACTACCTAAAATAGGTGAAATCCTGATTCCTTCAATCTAAGATAATGATCGATTTTTAGTGAATCTCACTATTGGAAATTATTGAACATACGTATAAGAGAATTTACATATACAGTTCCTCAGCCATCACACAAATTTTCAAAAACTCAGAAGAATTTAATTTGTGTTTATTATTAGTTCGATCACATGTCCCAACTGGTTCTGGCCTTAAAAATAATTAGATCCAAAACATGGTACAATGAGAACAATATTAAACTTTCCACATTATTGTTGCAATGGTGTGTTTATTCTCTCTGCTAAATGTGTAAGTGTTTCATTGTAAAGTGTAGAGCTAAACAAGCCGAGTGGCGTCAAGTTTAGTCGTCGGGAAATGCTTTACTGCCTCTTAATCATGCAAGCTCTTCACAACTCCGTGCTGCACTTTGTTCTGTTTATATTTAACTTCAACTTTTAAAACTTCTGCTTAATGCGGTTTGATTGTAATGTGGTCTTTTTGTTTAGTTGCTTGAACAGGTCTTGGTAGTTTGTTGTCTTCATTATTTACAGCAGAGTTTTGTCAATGTCATCCAATTTCATAAGTTTTTGTGAAAATAGCTGGCAAACGAACAGGAACAGGTATAGGTAGCGTATTTGGAATTGTAGTATGATATTTTATACGATATTTTGCACTGAATTAATCCTCCGTATTCTTGGAACGAGTTAATTTATGATATTGATATTGATTTAATAACAAAAATAACGCAAACATAGGAAGTAAACAACGTTAATCCGAAACTTAAAGATAAAAATAAACAAGCCTTTTCCTAAGAAATAATCGTCTCTAAATTTATAAGTAAGTTAAATACAAGTGTAAATTTGAAAAATTTATTAAGCCCCCGACGTCGTATTCAATACGACATTAGGACCTTGACTCTTGGTACATATTTAATATAATATTACTCAATAAACCCTCTCATTGCATACCCATATTGTATAAATGCATCACAATAACTATTCCACCATCTGGGATAGTCCGCCATCTTGGATTTAGAATGACGTCATATTACTTTTCGAGTTACTATCAACAAGCCCTTTCATTTCATACCCATATTGTAGAAATGCAATAAAAATAATTATTCTGCTAGGTTGAATGGTCCGCCATATTGATTTCAGAATGACGTCACACATCTTATCGTACATTGTCATCCAAACTAAAAATATATACAAAATTTTAGCTCAATCGGATAAAGATATCTGCTTCAAAATTGAGTAGCAAAAGTCCACACGAAAAAATTACATCCACATTTTGCAAGATAATCTCGAAACGGCTAGACTGATTTTGATATAGCATGTCTAAGAACCACCGCTAGAAAACAATCTTTCAAATAAAAAAAAAACTGGATCCAAATCTGTTTACCGTTTAGGTGCTACGGTGCCACAGACAGACACACAGACACACAGACAAACATAGCGGTCAAACTTATAACACCCCT
>DVXP01004827.1:0-10033 GCA_018235645.1 Junonia grisea
TATTGCGAGCACACATCGCCCAAATATGCGTTCCACCTATAGCATTCGCCTACAACGCCCGCGGTGTTTTTTCGTTACTGGAACGAGAATTTGGGCGGTCGTGTCCGAGGGCGTTGCGGACGTTAAGTGGAACGTAGCCAATGATCACAACGCTAAAATACAAAACAAAAACATGTCTTTAAGTATAGCCAATAAAATTATCTATCTACTAATATCTACAAATTATTGCCAAAAATTTATCGCTAACAAAACGATCGATCACCAAATATCATAATCGATTATTTTTTGTCATCCCTGTCCCAAACAACATCTTAGATATTATTTTTCTCCATAAAAAACGATAGTATTCTTTGGCAGTTCACCTTCCGGGCTCCGGCCTCCGGGTCAGAAGACCAAACATAATATCGAGGGAATTGCAGATGAAAAAACCGGTATTTAATAATTGATTGACTAATTATTTTAAAAAAAAAACGATTCTTAATCGATTATTTCCAAACTCGATTATTTTTCACATCCCTAATGCGTCCTGCCTTGACACTTGACAGATTGATCTTAAACCTGAGATTCAAAATATTTATTTCACGTTAATTAAATTTGTTTAATATTATGTGTTAAATTATCACAAATGAAAGCTTTCTTTGATCAAAGAATCGAATTGAATTAAAGTAATAATTGTAAGACTCAAATCTTTTTATACGTAAAAATGAATGTTTGTAGAACTTGCCTCACAAGCTCCGTTGATAAAGACATCAGCTTATTATCAGAAGAGTTAGAAGGGGAGCCTCGACCTTATCCAGATATCATGCTGTTTTGCTTAGGAATACAGGTTAGAAGACATTTTCATAAAGCAGTTATTGCTGTCTTTGTTTATAAGAATACACAATGTGTAATGGTATACATCATTCCAGGTCATTCCAGAGTCCAAAATAACTTCAAAATTATGTAAAGAGTGTTTTCTTAATATACTATCATTCCATAAATTTAAAACATTAGCCATAAAAAGCAATGAATATTTACAATCACTAGAAGAGAAAGTAGATAAGAAAGATGTATTTGTAGGGGTTAATATAAAACAAGAAATCACAGTAGACTATTCTGATGATATCAATTATGATGATATTCAAGAGGAGCCATGCATTAAACTAGAGATAGATGTTAAAGAGGAAAAGTGTTTAACAGACGATGATGATGACATCAAAGGAGATACAGATGTTAAAATAGAATTGGATTTCGAAAATGAAGACAGTGTAACAGAATTGGAGTCTGATAATGAGATTCTTAGTGACATAAAACAAAATAAAAATGAATTGGTAACCGAAGAAAGCAAAGGAAATGGTAAATTACATATTGATAGAATTTATAAAGATAAAAGTTTATGTAAAGTTTTGAAGTATTTTTAACATGTTTTATTATTTACTCATTTTATGCATATTAGACATTGACAATCTTTAGAACTTCTTTTACAGTTATCTACAACTACATTTCATTTTGATTGAAATACATATAAAGGAATAATATTCACGCTTTGTACATTTTTGGACCAAATGTAAAAGTGCCGGCCAACAAAAATAAATTGCATATTATTATTGTAAACAGTGTATTATGTTCGTAGGAACGAAGAAAACACATGAGTTTGTCATTAACTGTGTAATTTCGTAAATAGCTTCATTGTGTCTCACAATATTTCAACACACCCACTTAATTCACTTTATTATTTAAAATAGTAAAATAGTACCCAACATTTTACAATTTAATTTACAAAAAGTACTTTTAAGAATCAACACAATTTGGTACACAATATTATATATAATCATAAAAAACAAAACAATTTTTAATGAAATGTAGATCAATAAAATTTAATAAATTCAAGCTCTTTGATATGGTAAGTTAGAATGCAAGTTTAATTTATTTCTTATTTTTCCTGTACTATCAGAAGAAGTAGATGGAATCCCTAACATGTCTTCCCATTCGCTAGCATCTGGTATCTCAATTATTCTATCAAATTCCTGACTACTTTTTTCTCCTTCCTTATTTTCTTCATGTACTGTATTATCCGTGTTTTCTGTACTCCTAACTACACTTTCTTCTTCCTCCGGATTTGTAGTAATAGATCTTTTTTTAATTATTTGATCTACATGCCTTGTAATTACTCCACCATCATTTGTCTGTATCCTGTAAGTTGATGGACCTCTTTTCTCAATAATTTTTCCTGGTAACCATCTTGGACCACTTGTGTTGTAGTTCCTAAACATTATTTGTTCTTCCACACTAGTCTCCCTATTTTTCTTTTCGTTATTCTTAGTGATTTGTTCTTCAGTCTTCTTACGTTGTATATTGTCTGGATGCAAAGTATCTAATAATGTGCGCAAACGTCTCTTCATTAATAATTCGGACGGACTTTTGTTTGTTGCGGTACACGGAGTACTTCTAAGTGTTAATAACAAATTGGGAATTCTTATCTCCCATTCTAAATCATCCATTTTTCTGAGTTTATCTTTGATTGTCTGCACCATACGCTCTGCCAACCCATTAGTAGCTGGGTGATATGGCGCTGTGGTCACATGTCGAATATTGTTAGCGTGTAGGAATTTTTTCATTTCATTTGATACAAATGATGTGCCATTATCTGACACTATTGTTTCGCATAATCCGTGAATAGAAAATATTGATCTCAAAAGCCGAATTACTGTAGCCGACGTAGTGTTATTAACCATAAACAATTCAGGCCATCTCGAATACGAATCGACAATTATAAGAAAATATTTATTATGAAATGGCCCGGCAAAATCCATGTGTAAACGCGACCATGGTCTTGAAGGTGTTATCCATTCATGGCTAGTCTTTGCCGGCATGTGTCGATTTTCTAAACATTTGGAACAACTGGCAATTAATGTTTCAATGTCTTCACTAAGAGAAGGCCACCATATATAACTCCTAGCTATCGCTTTGGTTTGCACTATTCCAGTATGTGCTTTATGTAACACTTTTAACACTGGCTGTCGAAGTAAGTCTGGCACTACCACACGACAACCCAGTAGTATACAATCATCTTGTAATGAAAGCTCTGTGCGGTGTAACCAAAACGGACGCAAATCGGTATCACTAACTTTATCAGGCCAACCACGCTGAATGTAGTTCATAACCCGGGATAATGTCTTGTCTCGTTTTGTCTCAGAAGCAATATGTTGGACATCGTAGGGAAAATCTTCAGGTGCTTCAGCCATTAAAAGAATGTCGCTTAATTGCTGTTCAGGTTGTTCTGGAACCGGTTGGGGCCATCTACTTAAACTGTCCGCACTACCGATTTGTGATCCCGGTTTATATACGATTTCATAATTATGAGAAGTTAAAGCGATGGCAATTCTAGTTAATCGAGGTGAAAGCATATTCGGCATTGGTTTCTTCGGGTCAAAAATCCCAAGTAACGGTTTGTGGTCGGTAACTATGCGAAAACGCCTGGCCATAAGATAATTATGAAATTTTGTGATACCAAACATAATAGAGGTGGCTTCTTTATCAAGCTGTGAATATCGCCGTTCATATGAATGCAGTGTCCGAGATGCCATAGCTATAGGTCGTTCTTGACCGTCTTCCATTTCATGGGATAGGACCGCTCCTACCCCGTATTCCGAACTGTCACAAGTGAGTATCAATGGTTTATTTTCGTCATAATGTACAAGAGTCAAATCAAAAGTAAGTAAACGTTTCGCTGTTAAGAATGATTTCTGCTCTAAATCCGACCATTTCCAAGACTGTGATGAATCTAGTAACCGATGTAAAGGCTCTAGTATTGTAGCTTTATGTGGGATAAACCGTTCATAGAAATTGTAAAGCCCAAGAAATGCTTGTAGCTCTTTTTTATTTTTCGGTTCCGGAGTCTTTAATATTGAATCAACTTTACTCGGTGCCGGATGAATTCCCTCAGAGTCGATAACAAAACCTAAAAATTCTACTCTTTCTTTTGCAAATTTGCACTTATTTTTATTTAATCTTAGTCCTGCTTTTTCTATTCTACTTAACACCATGTCAAGCCTTTCTTGCATTTCCAACATTGTACGACCACAAACTATAATATCGTCAATTAGCACTGCTACTCCTTGTATCCCTGCTAGTAGCGAAGTCATTAGCCTTTGAAAAATTCCAGGGCAGGCTTTAACCCCAAAAGCTAACCGATGTACCGTATAAAGACCTTTAGAAGTGTTCAATGTAAGCAATTTCGCTGTATCATCATCCACCATTACCTGCGTGTAGGCTCGGTCTAAATCCAAAGTGGTAAAAAATTTACCACCAGCTATTATCGCAAAAACTTCACTAGCCGTCGGCATTGGATAAGTGTCAGATTCTGTCGCTTCATTAACCGTACTACGATAATCTCCGCACAGTCTAACTTCACCAGATTTTTTCAATATAGGTACTACCGGTGTGGCCCACTCTGAGAAAGATATAGGCTTCAAAACTCCTTCTTGTTCTAACCTGTCTATCTCTTTTTCCACTCGCGCTTTGATTGCGTATGGTACAGGGCGAGCTTTAAGAAATTTTGGGTTTGTCCCTGGTTTAGTGTGTATAGTGACCGGCTGTCCACGGTAGGTGCCTAAACCGTCCTTAAACACTTCTTCATATTTTGTAATTAATCTGTCCATTTTTAAAAAATCTTCGCTGGAAACAAAGCTGATATTCATTATTATATTAAGTGGAGCTAACCAGTCGCGCCCAAGAAGATTTGGCCCGCTACCCTTAGCAACAATAACATCTAAACTTTGCTCTATGTCCTTATACTGTACTGGTACTGTAACTTGTCCGAGTATGTGTACTGGAGTCTCATTCCATGTTCGTAAAGATAACTGAACTTGTTGCAGCGCATTACACGGTAAACGTTTACGAAGCATATTCCAGGTGTATTCATTGATTAAGGTAAAGCTAGCTCCTGTGTCCACTTGCATACGAATAGGCATGTCGAACAAAAACACTTCTACTTCAAATGGCGGGATGCGGCTTGAACTCTGTACGTTATAAATGCCATTCAAATAGTCCTCACACTCTTCTGTATAATTAACATTTCTATTAGTGGATTTCTTCTTTTTAATGCAAATTTTTTCGATGTGTCCTCTCTTTTTGCAATACCTACAAACGGCATTAATAAAACGACACTCTCCCGGGTGGCGATTTCCACAACGAAAACACATTCTTAAATTAGGTGTCGTCTGCACTGCATTAACTTCCATCGGTTCCGGGGCGTCGTCTTCGGGTGCCGCAGCGTGTGTCGGAAGGTTTGAAGTGACACCGGTAGACGCTGCTCCTTGGATCATACGAACGTCGCGTCCCGCACTTTCAGATGACAACATCGCATCCACCACATGTTGATATTGTAGATTGTCTCGTTTTAACAGTTCGTATTGCAATCTACTGTCACACATTCCACACACAAGTCTATCCCGTAGCATTCTTTCTAAGTCACTGAAGTTACAACCGGAGCTAAGTTTTCTTAGTTCAGCTATATATGACGATGCTGATTCCCCGCGCTTTTGGTCGCGCTTGTAAAACTTGAAAGACATTGATATTTCATTAGGCTTCGGACTATAATGTTTGCCCAATATAGTTTCTATCTCCGTAAACGTCACATCGATCGCCTTCCTTGGCGTAATTAACGCAAGTAAAGTTTCGTATACGCGTGAACCACATACTGTAAAAAAGTTAGCACGTTTCACTGTGTCCACGATGATTCCGTTTGCTTCGAAACAGAATTTTAACCTTTCGATATAATTGTCCCAATTAGCCGTGTCCGGATTAAACTCGTCGAAACTTATTGCTTTTTTGTCCATTTTGATCACTTTTTCCATACGTCGCCACTATTATGTTCGTAGGAACGAAGAAAACACATTTGTTTGTAATTAACCGTGTAATTCCGCATATAGCTTCATTGTGTCTCACAATATTTCAACACACCCACTTAATTCACCTTATTATTTAACAAAGTAAAAAAGTACCCTACATTTTATAATCACAACATTGTACATAACAATACCTTTGTACGTAGTATTCATCGGAAGATGCAACCTCCTCCCTAAATAGTAATTTTACAAATAAAACTAAAGTTACTAAGCTACTCAATCCAGGGGAGTAAGTGGATCTCGGCGAAACTAAAAAGAAAACAAAAAACATCGAGTAGCGAGTGAGACTCCACATTCATACCCAAAGGATAAAAAACTGTAATATTGTGTATGAGCCCCATTTTTTTCCACTTGTTATTACTTAGATTCTTATAAAATAAATTAATAGCATTACAGTTAGAGTAAGAAAGATCTCGTAATATTATGTGTTAGTGTAAATTAGAATTTCGGATCGTTAAATAACAGAAAAAAATGTATTTCTTTAATTTAATATTTTTTTCATTCATTTCATTCGTTTTAAAAAGTGAATCAGCGAAAATTTTAGCTTTGTTTCCGAGTCCATCATTTAGTCACCAAATAGTGTACCGTCCTTTGACCCAAGAATTAGCAAAGCGTGGCCATGATGTAGTTATACTAACAACAGATCCTGCGTTCCCAAAGGGGCAAACACCGAAAAATTTATATGAAATTGATGTTCATGACATATCATATAATGTGATAAAGAACTTCAAAGTAAAAGCTACGGGAAAGAAACAAGATTTAGTTAGTCAAATAGAACTTACAGTTGAAAATTTACTGATAATCTTAGAGCAACAAATACAATCAGAAGAAGTGCAAAAAATTATAAGAGACAAAAGTAACTCTTTTGATCTTTTAATAATTGAAGCTCTTTACCGATCAGCGTTGGGCTTTTCCCATATTTATAAAGTCCCCGTTATACAAATTAGTTCCCTTGGTGGGTTACCTGGTACTTTTGAAATGATTGGAGCTCCTTCACATCCTAACTTGTATCCTGTAGCATCCCGTCAGAAGAGCTATAATTTAACCTTATGGCAAAATATATTCGAACTTTACACATATCTATCAATAGATAAAATTTGTGCAAATTATGAAACTTACGAAAACGAAATGCTTAGAAGAACAATAGATCCAAACATTCCACACTTACATGAATTAAAAAATAATGTACATTTAGTATTTTTAAATGTTCACCCTCTTTGGGACTCAAATCGACCTTTGCCAAAAAATACGATAAATGTATACGGACTTCCACAAACTCCTAAGAAGGACTTACCAGAGGTGTTGAGCAATATTGCTTCATGACTATATCTTGTTATAATTTGCTTTCTACAGAAACTTTTATAAGTCAGACTCTTGAAATTTTTTAGAAAATCTATTTTTACCAGTTTACTATAGACACTACTAAAAAGATGCTGTTTTAACGTTGAAATGTATATTTTACAGGATCTGAAATGGTACCTAGACAGTTCTATAAATGGAGTTGTTTACGTCAGCTTTGGCAGTAATTCTCAGCCGTCTGCATTTTCATCGGAAAAGATTCAGATCCTTATGAACGTCTTTTCAAAACTTAATCACGATGTGTTGTTGAAATGGGACAGTGAAGAATTACCAAATGGTCCCAAAAATGTCAAAGTTGCTAAGTGGCTACCTCAACCAGATCTATTAAGTAAGTATATTTAAAAATTATATTCTAACATATCTCAAAAATAATGTCTCCGCTTTGTGAACTTTATTTGGCTCACATTTTATGAGCCAGTGAAAGTATTTTAATTATGATTGCAGAACATCCGAATATCAAGGCTTTTGTAACACAAGCGGGACTTCAATCTACTGATGAAGCTATCGATGCCGGTGTACCTTTAGTAGCTATACCGCTTTTAACAGATCAATGGTTTAATGCTGAAAAGTATGAATTGTATAAAATTGGTATTAATCTCAATATGGAATCTCTAACTGAAGATATCTTTAGAAATGCCATTGAAACCATTATAAGTGATACGAGGTATGTTTTTTTTTACATTATTCTTTAACTTTAAATACTTTCAATATCAGTTAAGACAATATATAAATGTATAAATTGATCGAAATATGCTTTTGACCTTCAAAATTTATTGTTTTATAGCTATCGAAAAAATATTTTGAAGTTACGCGCCACGATGCGGGATGAAGCGCAAACAGCGCTGCAGCGCGCCGTGTGGTGGACGGAGTATGTGCTGCGGCACGGCGGAGCGCAGCTGCGCGCGCCCGCCGCCAACATGCACTGGACACAATACTATGAAACAGAATTAGTTGTTATTGTATTATCTGTTGCATTTGGTTCATTGGTTGTAACTTGTCTCGCTATTTCTAAGATTTTAAATATGTTGTTGAAGTTTACAAAAAGAAAATTAGAATAATAAAATATTAGTTCTAAAATATGAAACTGAATATATCTGTTGTGTAATGGTGTTTTAATAAATGAATAGATACAGTTTACACCTTTCTTTATTTTCCTTGTTAGCGACAAATTACATTCTCAAAAAAGCCGACGAACATTTTGAAGTCTTTACTTCTACACACTATAGGTACACAATACACTATACACTATACACGAATTGAAAACAAGTCCGGTCTAAATAGACATTGCATTAATTCACAACAAACTGAAAACTATACTTAAATTCTAAGGTAATAAAAATAAAAGAAGCAGTATTTATAAAAATAAAGCGCATCGCCGACTTTCAAAATTTAGCCTGTTAGGTTATTTTTTTCGTAGAATCAGTAGAATTTATTTTTCGTGATCTTAAAGTATGATGCAAGCACAAGTAAAAACAAGTACGGTACGGTACGGTTTTTCCATTAGTGTATGTGATGATATAGTGAATGATTAGGTAAGTATTTTTAAGTAAGATTGTTGTTTGTGGTGTCATTTTCCTTAGCAGTCTTTTCCTCTATACATATGCGTCAACCTTTATTTTGGCAGTACAAATGTTATCTCAAAAGTCCCAATTGATTATTATTATGTATATGGCTATAAAATAGCTATACAATAGTTTTTTGAAAACATTTATTTGCCTTTGCTTTTATCGTACTTAGAGCATATCTATAGCAAAGTTGTAGAGGATTAAATTTGCTAAAAGTTCTGTCTACCACCCCTTTTTCATGGTTCCGTACCTCAACCGAAGGAATGGAACCGTATGTCAAGACCCTTTTAGTGGTATGTACTAGGTACAGTAAGAGCTCCTTATTCGCGAGGTATTAATATGTCGCGTATACAGAATCCGTGGATATGGATTGGCAATTTGTATTATAGGGGATGTACGTTCGAAAGTTCAAAAAATATTAAAACGTATGCCCAATAATTTCATACAAATTGCCATAAGTACGGATTCATTTTTGAAACCGTGAATACAAAGTTTATAAAACGTAAAAGTCCTTTCTTGTTTCACTCAGACCCAAAAAAAAATCATTTAATCGAACTCAACACGTATCAATAGCAGGTACTTAACATATTTAGATGTTTTAATGAAGGACGCAATGTTTTTCGTGAATCGCAAATCTGCAAATACTCGAAACGATCATGGCAAGAATTTGCCTGAATGTTTTTGGAGGCGTCTAAGCTTGTGGCATATACTAAACTCAATTATTCATTTTTTTTTTCATTATTTTAATGTTTTTGGTATAATCAGTGAAAGCAACAATTTTTTTTATTAAATAGTTAAAATCTTAATAGCTTCCGGTTTTACTTAGGGTACATAGTGACGTATAGTGCAACACTATACGTCACTATGTACCCTAAGTAAAGCTTAAAAAAATCAACAAGATGCAATTTGCCTATCCTCACGTTTCATATTAGAAATGACAAAAATTATAATAAATAAATCCTTCGATTGTGCTACAAAACGATTAATAATAGTGAAATAAAAATTCCTTCACTGCTCCTTATACGTCAAGCTGTTATACAGTAAGCAAAAATGCAATTAGATGGTAATTATAACGTTAATAATGGCAACAATATTCAGCGACAGTATGCAACAATATTCGTTGACCTCTTTGTTCGTTGACAACTTACGTCAGTATAGTTTGATCTAGTGCTATGTTATTTGCTTACAAAGTTATTGTGTATTTTCCTAGCTTTCTTCGCT
>DVXP01004828.1:0-10033 GCA_018235645.1 Junonia grisea
ATAACACGATCACAAAGTCACTTGATAAGATATATACTTTCAAAACATAATTTCATCGCAAAAACTGTTTATTGCATATTATTAAATAAAATAGATTATTATTCTAATCGGCTTTTATAGTTCGATAGTCGTAAAATCTTGACAGATTTGACAGCACACGGCCGGTCGAATCAACAGGGCACAGAGTAACTAAGACTCGAAGATAAGCGATGTAAAGCGTGACCACTTTGTTACGAAACGTGGAACCATTTCTCTACAAATTGTAGATATTTAAAATGTCTATACATAGATATCTATCTATCTAATAAAATTATATTTTATCTAATAAATATCTATATTTCTTAATTTATACATCATCCTCTGTTCTCAATAATATAGCTAGCGTGTAACGGGAATGTTCTGTATAATTGAAACAATTTTTAATTTTGAAGCTATTAAAAGTTTAAAAACAGCCTTCATAGATATCTATCATTATGTAATCTCGCCAATCTTCAAAAAACCATAAATTTACAACACACTAACTTTTACACCCTTCTTCACCTATCTACATACGTGGTAAAATTAAAATATCTGATAAATATTTCTATTAAAATATCAGATTGATAAATTATTATCTATTAAATGGTAGACATTTTAATTTTATTCATATCTATCTATTATACAGCTGTTTAAAGAAATTGAAAAATAATAATTGTCGCCAAAGAATAGTAGGTATTTACCTTATTGTAGGTAGGTGACGAGGTAGGACGACGGCCCGGGGCGCCAAATTTATGGGAGCGCTGAGGTTCAGGGGCGGTAAAATTGAATTTAATTATTATTTAGGGAAGGTGGCGACTTATTTTTATTTAGTTCAGTTGGTATTTTGATGATGAACAAAATTAATTGATGAACAAAAGCTTATATTCGTCACTAATTATGATTTCTTTAAGTAGTCGTCACAGATTTTTTTTTGCCCGGGGAGTCAGTGATCCTAACGCCGGCACTGTCTATCTATTAAATTTTAAGTAGATGCATACACTACCATTTATAAGTATGGAAACAGCAATTAAATTTGAAGTAATTAAATGCAACGATTGATTTCAAAACCTAATAAAACATTAGATTAAGTTATTAGCTTATTAGACATAGAATAACAACAATATTTTCTATGTTCTTGTTGTATAGTAGATATAGTAGAAACGGCTAGTAAATAAAAATGAACAAAATATTTCACATGGCAATCAACGGGAACATCGCAGAACGCAGACCAATATGCGCTATTACGCAGAAACGCAGTGATGTTTTATGTTGGATTTAATATGAACTTTGTACAATTACACCTTCAATTTTAACCAGAAAAAAGACATTTTAAGTGTATTGTTTTATACAGTAACTTGTAGGTATTTCTTTGTTTGATAAGTACCTTGTTATATAAGTATGTTTTGTTTATCTAACTGAAATAAGGGCAGGTAGGTTTATGTACGTACTGGCTATCATGCACCTCCTCTTCTACAGATTTTTGTTGTTGCAACTTTTCATAAAATCCTCTCCACATTGATTCTTCATCCATTTTGATTATTTAAGGACACTTTATTTACCAAAAAAAATAGTTACATTCACTGAGGCAAATCACTAGGAACTAATTTTAAACTCGATACTGCCATAACATTATTCCGCTATTTCTGAATCACCAAAACGCACGAGTCATACCTCCAAGACGATGACGTAAACACTACCATTTAACTTGAGATTATAAGATAGAATAAGCACACAGAGAGAATATAATAAGCAAGTTTTGGTACGCACACAGTCTCATCGGAAATTTACTTTCCATCAGCTGACAAGCGACAGAAGCAACGTTTACAAAAGCGACGAAAATATTGTGCACATAAAGAATATTAAACACGTTTTTTAAGCTAGTTGTTTTCTATCAATATACGCGTCTAATTGTTTTGTGTGATTCGAGTAGGCGCACGAAATAAAACTGACGTCAGCCCAGGTCGCAGTCACCGACTCACCGTCCATCGGTGCCGGTGCGGCAACAAACTGATCTACATAACAGCACGTACTTTTTAACGACACGCAATCAGTATAGGTACAAACATTAATGCATTTCTTGCTTTTCGTTATGATGCTAATTAGTTGTTAAAAGAAATGGTGACTAAGAAAAATTATTCACTTATCTGAAAACAAACATTTGCATATGAACATAATAAAATAGCCATTTGAACATAGTTTAACCTACATTATTTTTGACTAGATTTATATTTTAAGACTGTGTTTTATGACAAGGCGGTAATAAAATATTAACATAAACTCTAACCCGTCCAACGCTTGTAATCCTCCGCTTACCACATCTGTCTGATCAGAATCGATTACCATTTAGATTACAGACTCATGACATAAGAAATTTAACACAAAGTTGTAAATTAAATTGGATATAGCAGTTAATAAAAATTATCGCAAATATTAATTTCTAACTTTTCCTTAACAAATGAATTACTGAACACGTCAAACCGAAAAAACCCGACGTAACCAAAATTACCCTCAATAAACTTGGGATATAGGAATTAATATAAAATAAGTACAATAATTCTCATTTGCTCATACGTAACTACATAAAAATTTATTTACATTTTTAAAGCAGACAATAGGTAAAGTATGAGGACGCGGACATAGTCGTTACTGACAAGGACGCATCAAGCATTATTTAAATTGCTTTCGATAAAAGCGCGTCTTTTGTTGAGATTATTACGTCTTCTAATTAAACAAAGAACTTAACTCATTTATTAACTTCATCCAAAACAATAACTATTGAGTGCTATGCAATTTTCTCGAGTAAAAAGTTAGGGCAGGATCTCGGCCAAGTAGGTAAATCTTTCAGTTTCAGTTGTTGTAAGATGTATATCTTCCAACAAAAGAATTACAAACTCGACATAGCCGAGTTACAGGTATAGCAAGTTTGTTATCATACCATAGGTACTCATACCATCATACCATATAATAATACCTTTCGCTTAGCCTGTTAAAATTATTCATTCCCTGACATATATCTAAGTAGGTCCTTCCAGCTGTTTGGGGGTACAAGTTTGACAGGACAGTTTCGTATGAAAAGGTCGCTTGAAAAGTGCGTGACTAAACTGAACGAAAAGTAACCGTGAGGGATACAACTCTATTGATAATAATTGACTGCATTGTTAAAAAAGGGCCATCCACACAGGAAGGGGATGCACAAATCCGAGTCCGCCTCAGGTGTCACCCATGCTAGCTACATCACTGCCTACTAGAAAATGCTTCAGATACGATCTACCTACGACTAAATTTTAATATTTACCCCTACATAGACTACGTAAATGTGCCATACGGTCAATATTAAACATCCACCAGTTTAAAAATCGAATTATGTAAACTTTACGCTATAATTTTTTTAAAGTATCGCCTTGACCCTGAAATAAAGTTGCCCTAGTAGTATTGGGTCACAAAACACTAGCTTCTATGACCTTGGGTTTACAGATTGAAGTAACGCGTCACCTGACACGCATTGCTTTTTTAATGTGTTTTAGGGTTCCGTAGTCCAAACGGAACCCTTATAGTTTCGCCATGTCCATCTGTCTGTCTGTCTGGCCGTGGCTTTGCTCCGAGACCCTTAATACCAGAAAGCTGTAATTCGGTATTAGTATACATATGAATCACGCCGAGAAAGTCGTACAATAAAATCTTTTTTTTTCAGGGTGTGTCCCTCCCTATGTGTAAAAAGAAACCAAAAATTTTTTTTCTCATTTATCCCATGCTGTGGGGTATCGTTGGATAGGTCTTTTAAAAACATTACAGGTGTGGGAAAACCATTTCTCCGAACGACGAACTGTTTCTGAAATATTAAGCTTTGAAGTGACAATTTTTCTTAGAGAATAACGTAGAATAAATAGTAGTTATACTTGAGCCATAAACAAGCTTTTTGCGAAAGCAAAAAATGCATAACATTAAAGTCAATAAATATAATCTTTATAGGTATATTCATATCTTCACAAGCAATTATTGACTGAGGCCTACTTTGTCGCCATTTAACATAAACAGTATTCCATTATCCACCTCCTGGACTCATCATGGGATCAGCTTGATCTATCAAGCCTTTTGGTTTTAACAAAATACATAACTGTATTATCGTTACATGTTTATAAATTATAATATTATTGAACTAAAATATTTGAATGTAACATATTAACTGCGTAACGCTAAAGTTAGCAGCAGGGTCAACTGAATAAATGGGAAAATTGTATACCAACTAGTCATTATCTTGTTGAAGATCTGTTTAGACCTTCAATTAGTTTGGTCGACTCATTATAAAAACGCCATTAACAGTTCTTGGAAATTAGCTATTTATTCAGCAAATAATTATCGTTCAAATGTACCTTTCTATTTCTATTTTAATATAAATGTTTAACGATAAACCGCAACAGCTTAGCCGTTAAATTAATTACAACAAAGTTTAATTTACTCAAAAAAGTTACTTCTATATTAGGTAGTCTTTATCACATTAAAAGCTAAGGCTATCAGTAGACTCCGCTCATGTAGGAGTCAATGATTCTAGTCTTACTGCGTACCACCATACTGGCGCTTTTTGTACGAGTAGTCCAAATTAATATCGAATATATTATGTGGGTGGCAAACAAAGGTGGCTCCTATCGCACTTTATGTGTTAATTACTGTTCTCTTATTCAATTAATATGTTGAAAATACCCATATCTAAGACCCTATTGTTCTAAGACCGGTGATACAGTAAACGAGTTAAAAATAAAACGTGAACAATATTATTGAGACAGTTTAATCCTCATCTGACACGCAATGGTAACAGATTGCAATTATCTGGTAATCATAATGTAAATAGGTATAGTCACGTAAAAACAGATGTCGTCACCTTTTCGGAAATTACTAAATTTTTTAATTAAATATTACACAGATGCAGGAAAAGATAAAATGCAATAGCGATGAATGTTTGACCTTCTGTATGTTTTCAATTAACGGTATCTTTCTAATATTATATTATTAAAAAAACATATACAGTTATAGTTATATACTTGTGAAACAATATGAAACTATATTTAGCATTCCTTTTTAACACCCGTATTTATACGTATAATTAAAATTTCTAACGGTAATCTTACTTGCGTCGGCTAATAACATCCTTTTCTTGTAACTTTTTGTACACAAATCCCCACGGGTCATCACGAACTTTTTGTTCCATTTTTTTTATCACAACAAAATAATAAATAAAATAAAATACACTTATTTTTCATTTACACCCAGGCTGTGGTCACGTCAACATACTCCGTGCGAATTTTCAGGCTTCACGTACCGCGGAATCCCAGTGACTGGCTCACGATACAAGCGACTCAGAGCTTTGTTTGTTGAGGTTTAATACCTACTCCAATTTTTTTAGAGATCCAATACTTGTAATAGGAAAACCATCCATTGTTATAACAATACAATCAACGGGAATGTCGGCTTTACGCAACCGAAAAAAAATCCTTATCGCCATATTGAAAACGAATCCTATTTGTTATTTTATTTGGTATTTCAAGTCAATAAAATTTTTGAAATACCTAATAATTTATTAATTATCGGCGAATATATTTTAAAGTAACATATACAAACAACAAATACATAACAACAATAGGTTAAAATATCATAACTAAATATGACTTTAAAACATAAAACGTTGATATCTTTTCCGGAATTTAAATTAGAACTTAAAAAGTTTTGAACTTCTTAAATCCTCTTTAATAATAAATCTATAATAATACAACAATAACATACTTTGTTTCTTTTCTTCGAAAAATAATAAGTTACTTTAAAATTATATTTTATAAACTGCTTTGGTTGCAGTGTTAATCATTAATTTCTAAATGATATCGTTTCGATACAAGGCATTTATCTCGTATTTTATAAAATTCCTTCATGAATATAAGAAACAAATAAAATTCTAATATATAAAAGGAATCAATGTTTCATTATACGATCTATACCAACATGACGACTAAAACTTCTTAATTAAAAATGTAGAGAATTTACCTTTAAGATCGATAGAGCTAGAACTATTTATCGCATAGCTGAATTATGTTACATTTACATTAAATACTTAATGTATTTGTAATCAGAGACTTCATAATTTTGAATGTGTGCATTATGTCAATACCTACAGATATCCAAATTAATGTAATAAGTACCGTATAAATTATACCACTGACCTGACAGCACACATATTTTTGGGCATATTTTATTACTAATGCTGATATCATTATGTACCAAATAAATGAAATATTTTTGCATTAGGCGGCCTTTCCCATTAGGCAATCTTTAGCAGTGGAACATAATCGGTTTACCATATTTGTAACTCGTTTTAAAGAAGTTACAAAATTGACTAAAGATTAAGGATATTTTTCTATCTTGGTGTGATTCGGGGTTTACCCAACACAAGTTTACTATTTATCAGATCAAATGAGACAGGTAATTCCTAAGATAATTCATCCATAGATAAGTTACGACTGTTATTACATTACTTTTATGAAACGACATAATAATTATGTTTATGATGTCAATTAATTGTAGTTAAACGTAAATTATTTTTAAAAGTATGGGACGAAGGAAAAAAAAAAATAAAAATATATTAAAGGCGTTAGGTGCCATATAACTCGATTGTTATGAAAGTTACATGGTAAATAAATATAATACATGAAAACTAGGTAAATGACGCTTTTTGTGATCATAGCTGGGTAATAATGAGCTCGTTATGACTATCATATTGCGAGCAGTCATGAGCGTGGGCAAATTGTGTGCATTGTCAATTGCAAGACGGTCATGACTTACTGTCGTGTTATTGTTATGATAATAAAAGTATTCGCTGTCAGCATACATCAAGATGTATGTTTTTGTTAACGCGTTATACACAATTTTGTTCCAAAAATTTTTCAAATATTATAATAAAATTGAAAAGTTTATAGGTACTACCTTTACAAAGGTCGTCTTTATCTGTTCATATGGTGGCTATAATAAATAACCTGTTATAATATGCAATTTAAAATAGTAATTTAATGAATGGAACATGTGCTAGACCTTCAAGAAAATCGACAACATGAGGGACAATACTACCTACTTTTGACAAATCCGTATCGACAAAATTTCTAAACTTGATCAAGAAACTTTCTGTTACCCCGTTCAGGATGCCACTTTTTTCTACTAAATCGATACTAAAGCGCGTCGGTAAATAAGTTTTGTCCACAACAAATCTAACTCTATCCTTACTACTCTACATCATTATAGTAATATGGTGATCTTATATCGTACCCAGTCATTAGAATTAAATTGAAATGCAGATATACATTAACAGCTTGCAATGCTGTAGTTTATCTAAGAAACGGCTAGTTTATATACTGTTAGGTACAGTTAGTTGACTTGATAGCAATTTGCTATATAAATGATCATGATCCGTAATACCCTACAAAAAAATTCCAATTTGTGGATTTTTCTTGTAGGGTATCATGAATAATTTATTTATAAAGAAGATATGTAATGGTTTAAATGTTTATTTTTTATTGCGTATATATTTTTAGTTATTTATTAACTACTTATATTTTTTAGCGATATTAAAAAAGAGGTTCTTTTATTCCAGTCTTTTAATAGTTTTATCTGAAAAGATTTGTGGAAGTTCTGAAAATTATAAATTAGTTGAATAAAATGGATTGAAGAAAATTAGAAAACATATTAAAATTTACAATTGACATGTGCCGAATGTTTACTTTGCTACCTCGTATCTTTGCAGATAGTGCAGTCATAGCGAAAAGTGGCGCCCAAATACAGCTTTTAGAATTTAGACAATAGCTCTTTACCTACACTTTTTTCAACAAAAAAGTTATGTAAGAATTAAGTTAAAATAGAGAAAAATTTGCTATAATTTATATCATAATAAGATATTTCGTATTGTACATACATATAAACAAACAAAATTAATCATGTTACATACTTAATTCATTGTATTCGTTTTTGTTTAGTATTATTGTTTAATTTTGTACAATTATTATTCTTTAATTCATCTAACATTCACACGATTTTGTAGGTTTTTTTTAAGAAAACTAACTACGTCTTCTTTTGAGCTATATTAACAAAATAATGCCAAAAATCTAATTAAATATATGTGGCTCATAGTTGTCAGCGGAAACTCCGTGAGAAGTGAGTAATTACTTAAGACCATTTAAATAATATACATAGTAGATTTTCCTTTTAGACATAACAATGGTTAAATACTTGGTTAAAAACAAGATGCTGCAGAATAGCCTTGGATTCTATTTCAAGTGCCAAGAAAATTTATCCTATTCCTACTATTATACGTTTATAATGTATAGATTAATTTGTTGCCTAGTGCGAACGCGGTGAAACATTTCTTTTAGGTTTTATCCACGAATAAGGCTGAAATAACTGCATGATATATCAGTGGACGACTTTTTTTAGCGCAGTCGGAAATCGCGTGAAATTCTTATTCTCGTTCTTAAAATATTTTTTTTTGGCACACTAGGTGAAAGGCAAAACTTTATAACCCTTTTTAGTTTGATCACTTTGATCGTGTAAATTAGGCTTGTAATGAGTATAAGAGTCATTACTTTTGTCACTTTTTTCATTTAACTGTTGTCATAAAATTTGTTTGTCATACAATTTTGGATGTTAAATTTGATCCCCTTTAAAAGTTTCACACTCAACGACCCCCCAGTAAGTTAACTGGATCTTGTGTCGGGGGTCCGGAGCGGGATAGAACCCGCGACCATTAGCGCTTGAGTCCGTTGTAGTGATCACTGCGCCAACACTGTCGTCATCCCTTCTGATTGAATTGAAATTTTGAATGCATGTAAATTGGATGAGAATGTAAAATGTTTAAGAGAATGTAAAATGATTGTACTTAAATAAAGAACGTGTAACAGCTAAAGGTTCTACAATGTTTCGCCACAATGTAACACGCTTTATTTTAAAATTATATTAGCTTTATAGTTTTTTTATTAACGAGTGATAAGAGATTGATTTTAATTTTTCTTTTTTTAATAATTTTATTAGTAGGTATTAAGCATAAAACATGATCGTTAACATATATACATCAACCACGCAACTTGTTTGATTAAATTAGCATATTAAATGCGATGTGCCCAAAAATGTAGCTTTCTTTTGACCTTGTCATAGTCAATTACAATTTTGCAATGCCCACGATTAAAATCACACACACACGATTTAATCATAACATTCATTAGCATTAGGTATACTTTTATTTATAATTACCTACCTACTCATACCATTAAAGTATTACATTTTACATTAAGGTCTATACGACTTCATAACTTTTTAGGCATATACCTAAATGCATTATTACAATTAGGTAAAGCATGTATTTAAGTGTTAGTATATTGTACATAGTGTTACTAAATTACATCAATAATTTAATTAATTTATCATAAATAATGCATTTTAAACATCGAGGTATAAATGACATGGGAAATTTTTAATTTCTTATGTATTTAAATATAAAAGAAGCTCCATTAAATAGGTATTGTTAGCGGAACTATTTGGAATACACGATTGGGTGGTTGCCTAGTGACAGTGGTTGATGTCAAGCGTCAAGAGAGAGGACATAGCGATAGAGGGATATAACATTGTCTGGAGAACTGGAATTGATATGGTATATGTATAATTTATTAACAGTGATTGTATTATTATTCACTTCTGGACTATCTCTAATATAATCTCTAACCTATAAAAATATCTCAACTACCCCTCTCAATTAAATGATAAGCATTTGCCTCTTTCTAAATATCAATATAGTCATCGTCATATAAAATTGTACGACTAGGAAAACTGTAAACAAATATGCAGAAATAAATTATAAGCGACTCTACCAATAGATGCACTTAAATTTTATCGAATGAGATACATAATTCCACCACTTCTCAGAATCGGAATAATTATATTAAATACTCGAGTGGATAAATTGATAGTTACTTATGTATTATGTTAATATTAT
>DVXP01004829.1:0-10033 GCA_018235645.1 Junonia grisea
ACTACCGCTACACGCTACGGTCACTTTGCTATACATCGTGTTGCACTTGATGACGAGCTGCTGTGGAGATCACGCAGGTATCACCACACCACCACTACACTACCGCTACACGCTACGGTCACTTTGCTATACATCGTGTTGCACTTGATGACGAGCTGCTGTGGAGATCACGCAGATATGACCACACCACCACTACTGTACCGCTACACGCTACGGTCACTTTACTGTATAGTATGTTGCACTAGTTCGTCAGAGTGACTTTGTATGCATAGATATATTGAATAACATATTTGTTCGAGAAATAAATAGCCAATGTATTTTATGCAAATTTTCATGCCCCTAATTCCATTGTTAATGTCACAGCAAAAAGTTTAAATTGAAATTATTACAATTCATGAAAATTACTTTGCAGAACATACGCCATGTGAGGCAAAATATTATTTTTACTGTATATCAAATATAATCAAAAGAAATAGGTAGGTGTAGGTATTTTATTTAATTTCAACTTCTTTCTATTATACTTATTTCGATAATAAAGACAATTTATATAAATTTATTGTACCATATTTAATCTACTAAACTAGATTTAATTGTCTCTCCAATATATAAGTTAAACAGATGCAAATAAAAATAAAATAAATTAATTATTGCAGTTGTACGAAGAATACGCAGACCGCTACAATCTATGGGAATGTAAACTGGCGATAGTACAATGTTCGGGACACAACGATGCCCTCCTTGTTGAAAACATTTGGAGCAACATTCTAGCAGAGGCCGAGGCGGCCGCTCGCAGCCTGCCCACTCCCGACGAGAGACTTGCCTCTGTTCTCAGCAAATTAACCACGTTAGGACGCGAGTACGTCAACACTGGTCATTGTTTCCCATTATGTAAGTTATAACAAGAAAAAAAATTAGGAACAAGTTTAATTTGGTAGTATGTCGTAATAATATAAATTATGTTAATTTTGTTTTCTTACAGATTTCATTGTACGTCAATTAGAAATAATGAGCTGCAAAATGCAAGCCGAAAAGAGTATGGTGTTTAGAGCTGTACTCAATATTGGCGTTTCATTGGAGCAAGTTCTAGACATTTATATAAAGTAAGTCGAATAATTATCACTTTATCATTGTGTTTAGATATTTCGTCTTATAACAGTCAGTCTGTTTTCCTAATAATTTGTTCTATATTTAAATATAAGAAAACATGTCCCTATTTCGAATATTCCATCTTATATTTATTACACGCTGCTTATTTTAAAGTCACATTTGTATAAAAAAGTAATTTCGAAAAATAGTTTAGTTCAATTTAGTTCAGTCATGTAATAATTATGGAAATTCAATCACGGGACTAACATTCCCCTTCATATTTCAATTTTATTTATCTTTATTTATTTTAAATTATAAATGCGAAAGTGAAATTGTTTTATTTGTTTGTTTGCACGCTATAACCACTACTAATTGCTATGAATTTTTTTTACAGATATAAAGTTAGAAGCTTAGATTGATTAATAAGAACTTTTATCCCAGATAAATGACACATTTCTAAAAGAACAGTCTTTTTTATTTACCACGAGAGATAAACGACATCATTTTTATAACAAATTAAGCGTTAAACTCTCATTTGCCGCTCTATTAATAACACAATGTTCGTCAGGCTGGTGAGCGTAAACGAGCGCGTGTGGCTGGGCTGCGGCGACGAGTCGCACGTGTGCGCGTGCGCAGCTCTGCTGCTGACGGCGGCGCGCGGTGAACTGGCGCCACTGCCGCCCGCGCCACGACGACGCGCGCTCGCTAGGTGCAAGGACCTGCATGAGGCTGCGCTATCTGCGCTACAGGTGAGCTACCTTTTATTTTTAAAGATAAAATCTTCCATATATATCCGACACATTGGGGAGGAAGTCATGTTATGTAAGATTCTTACTCACTAAAAACCACTGCAATGGTGGTCACTAACACCGATATGGAGAGGCCGCGAGATAGCTGCCGCATGCGCATCTGCTGCTCTTTCCCTAAATGCCCATCAGCTGTGACCAGTGGAGCTTGACTGAGGAGAATAAAGTGGTCTTGCCCTATCCGCATCCCTCACGACAGTCCAAGGCCATATCCGAACTACGACTCTACGACTGTTCGGACATGGCCTTCTAGCAATCAGGTTTCATATGGTTAGAGAGAATTACCTTAAAGAGAATTAGAATCCCTTCTCTTTGCCATTTCTTTTGCCATATTCCTTTTGATTGTTATCTGCTGGTATATTAAGTCACGGTAATCACTTTATATCAGGGGATCTTTATATTTTATAATTAACTCGATATTTATTGAAAAATATTTCTTATAAACACGGCTCGCCCTTACTAATAGCATCATTTGGCACCTATCTCTATTTACTAGACACTTTTTATTTCAAGTCCGACTTATACTTTACACAGCATTTGCTTGCATTTATTTTTTGACTTGCGAATGTATTAAGTAATAAAAGTATTTTCAATTTACAGAGTCGGCCGAACACTCAATATCTCATCGATAAGCTGACGGTGGCGCAGGCGCATCTGGATCGTATGGATTAACTTGTGTTCATACTTTTATATAGGGATAATTGAAAAAGTCATTACTAAATTCATTTAAAACCACCCCATGTAAAAATTTGCAATTTAATTGAAAATTTTGAAAATAAAAAAATGTTGACATCGTATAGTTATATATATTGTTAAATGCTATTACAGTACAATTATAAAAATTCATATTTTTATATCAAATATTTTACATATTGATAAATTCACACAATAACATGAACTAGTTATGTTCGGGATGGCAGTGACTGATAAATTAATCATTACTTAATTATGTTTTTGATTCCTTAGTTTAAGTGCTATATACATTCAATGCAGCGCTATATTAGCTACTTAATTACTTACATTCTAATTATGTGCATGTACAACGTAAAAAACTCAATACTGTAGTGATTCTGCCAGACAGAATACACTGTGATTTCTATTTTTGTAAATAAAATATCATCCAGTTCAAACTTAGAGTATTATTTCTATACTTCCTTTTTAAGTCTAAAAAATTAATAATAAATTAAATATACGTATATTTACTCTCAACTAGTCCAGAAATATGCAAGTCCTTTGAAACAAAAGAGTCAATTATCACTAAACAGTAAAAATATAATTATTCTACTACGGTGAATCTTCAAATGGATTTGTATTTACCTGATCGTCGTCTGGGTATGTGTATATGCTGTTATGCGTTCCGCTGATACTCGGCAGGCCCACCGTGTTCATTGGAGAAATAATAACATTATTGTATTTATTGGGATCCTTTCCCGTCGAATTGTGCCTAACAATAGTCGTGTAAGTAGGGGTTGATTTAGTAGGCATGTCTCTAATCCTCGTCGCCGCCCTGTAGGTCCCGAATTCGTCCGGCGGCGGCGGCAGAGAAAATCCGTCGGAAGCTTGAGTTATTTCCGACGTTTCATCGCTTATTTCTTTGGCGGCTTTGTGACGCATCTTACGTGGCATCGTGTAAAATGTGTTCATCTAAAAACAAAGCCAGATTTATACGGACATAACGAAATTTAAAAATTAAAGATTTTTTAATACTAAAAGAATATGTATATATTAACAGTTTAAGTTAATCTATGATACTTATAGTCTCACCGGTTTTGGCACATTATAATTGGTTTCGGGCGGTAGATGCATAACTAGATGGTCGCACAGCACGTCCATGTCCCTCTTCCGGCTGATATTCTGCAGCGAATGCACCCTACATCCAGCACTGCGCCGTACTATATCGTTGTACTTGTAGTCGTGGTCGTGCAGGAATCGCGCAGAGTGGAACGAGCCCGCCCTTTGTACGTCGTAGCTCCTCGAAGGATATTTGGCCATGGCTCGCCTGAAGGACTCGGTTCGGCGCACATTGCATTCGCTTCCGTCGTCGCTGTCGTGATACGTTTCGCAGTTTGATTCTTGAAATAAAAATACAATAAGTAGTATTACTTAAGTAGGGTGACCATAATATGTTTAGTATACAATTTTTTTTTTATCCATAATTATACGACCAATGTGTATTCATTGAAATTACATAAACTAGATATCATTTCCTACACATAACAAATAGACAGATAGACGAATACAATAGATATAAATAGGCGAATAGTTTAGAATTTAAATCGTTTTAAAGTTTTTGTTAAGTTCGCACTAGAAAAATTAATGAAAATACGATTCGCCATTGTCGATCTCATACAACCCAATTTCTCTGTTGCCTATATTTTTAAAGGGACTTCGGCCCATATACATTTGTTCAATTTAAAAATAAATATTTATTCCAAACCAACTCAAAATTTCCATCTGTACCATCAGTATTATAAGCGCAAAGCGGCGGGTCGGCCCGGGGCGGCGGGCGCGCGGCGCGCTCGTGCGCGCACAGCACGAGGCCGCACGCCGCCAGCGCCAGCAGCGCCACGCCGCCGCACAGCGCCAGCGCTAGTGTCGTGATGTTCGTCACCGCGCTTATCGTTTCTGGCGGACCTGATCGGTGACAGATGTGATCTTAATTCATATGTTGAGTGAACTTTTAGAATGGGCGCGTGGAACTTAATATAAAACTATAGGAATCACAGTTTTCTTTTTATTTTTCTAACAAAAAAATCTTACGGATGCATTTGGATCCCGTACCATCTGGTAGTGTCATTATTTAAGATCAGATTCTGAAAGTTTTAACATAAAAATTAGAGAAAAAAAAATAAAACCATAGTTGACCATGAGCTATCGTTCTTCATTCAGGAGATCAGTTGTTTAAGCATAGCGCCCTTGGTCCTAGATCCAATTTAAATAGGATTACGACTACTCTCGAGATACAAATTATTCGAAATAAAACATAATTTTAATTCAACGCTGATTTTAAATAAGTAAATTTTATGTTAGTCACAAGACATTAAATTCAATCGAGTACCTGCATTTTCATCAACTATACTATCTTTTTCGATTTCTATGCTTTGGCTATCTCCTTTGTCGTTAAATGCAACGATCACAAATTTGTAGTTATCTTGTTTCGGCTCCTGTATCATAAACTTTGGTTCTTGATTTATGATCGACACGAGCTGGTCTTCTGTATCCAGAGAAATGACTGAGAATTTGAATTTCTGTAAAATAATACGATTCTTGTTTATAATTTTATATTAAAAACATGCAAGTAAAATAACAAAAAAACAATATTGTGATGAGGATGTAAGTTGTTAAATATGGTTAAAAAATAATGCTAAAGATAGTTAGGTCAAAATTGGTAATTATTTTGATAAACGGTTAGCACCTATGCGGCATGGTTTGTTTAAGTTAGAACTTAAATTAAATTCTAAATTTAAATCTAAGCTAAGCAACAAGCACGATTTTATTTATAATCTGGATTCATTTCACCTGTTGTAATCCTCCATCGTGACCTTCTTCACATGTAACTGTGATTTCTTTTAAAACGTTTTTAAAAGCTTGGCAGTTGGAAGGCGGCCGTGGAGCAGTTTCATCGGTTACCATGAACGTGCATCTGTTCTGCTGTAGCTCGTTAGAAATCACTCCATTCAGACCCCAGCAATATATAAGAGCTGCAGTATTTTTAATTATATCAGGATTAATTCAGATACCAGTATTATTACTAGAGACTGGATTATATGCGACATAAAAAGTTTTTGTACGTATATGAAATATGCAACAAAAATATGCCATTGAGAGAAACTTGTAAATCATCTGCAGTGGCGACCAAAAAAGGTCATCAAATCAATTCCCAAAGATCATCATATTTGTAGTAAAAAATGGCTGAAAAATGCGAATATGCATATAATCTGGTCTCTAATTATTACACATAAGCAATCTGCTTCGGCATCACCCGGAATAAAAAAAAGGCTATAAAAAGGGTATGTAAATAGCTTTAAAATATAACCTAAGATGCTAATCAGAAATAATGAAGCTTTCTAATTGTGAAAGAATTACATAAATTGGGGTAATAGATTTTGAGGTTATCCGTTTTAACAATACAAAGCTTTCCTCTTTAAAATACTAGTATAGAAAAATATGAATATAAACGTACTAGTAGTCCCGTTTGGTCTCCTATAAACTAACGTTGGATCTTGAGTTTCGAGTGTAACAGACTGGTTGCTTCTCAGCTTGCTGCCCTCCACCTCGTTGACCAGCAGCCAGTAGTAAGTCATGGGCTCTGGGTTGGCTTTTATTTTACACGTCAAGTTAAGACAGTCGTTATCACCGACGCCATATTCTACTACAGTTTCGTCTTCACAATATGGTGGGTCTAAAAAATCAGGAAATCTAATTAATTATTAGTTGTATTGCTATACAGTCGGCGTATATTTTGAAGGTAGGTAAGGAATCGGTTTAGGCACGATTTTTCTTAAGAAAGATATCAAAAATCCTCTCTTTTTAAGTAATCGGATAGAAAACCGAAAAATGGGATTATGGGAATGGTCATTTGTAAAACAAAGCGGAGGCAAACTACTGAGGAAATTTGTTATTTCTTATGTTAGCTCTTGTTAAGTCATTGACTTTAGTGTAATTTAAAATTGCAATAGCATATATTGCATGGATGATACCCGGGCCGGAAATTGTGGAGTAACTCGAAGAGGACCTTTTTTAGGTTTTTACACTGTCACATCCCTAAATATACACTTTATATATTTTTTCCTATTTCCTGGAGCAAATCGCGTACTACATCTCCCAGCTGTACTCTATAGCTTAAAATTTATCAATACAATGAATATCTCACACGTGACGTCAACGACGATGGGCTCGCTGTAGGTGGAGCCCTCATCATTGGTGGCGGCGCACACGTACTCGCCCGCGTCGCTCTCGCTCACTTCCGACAGGCTTAGTGTGGGTAGGATCGCCTGCTCGGTGTTATCTGTGTTCTTCATTACGATGTCCTCCTAAATGATACAATGACACGAGGATTGCATTTGCATCAACTTCCAAAATTTTTGTGTCGGATATTATAAGGAGTAAAATAGACTACTTTGATTCTAGAAACGGAATTAGGTTTCCGCGATAAAACCTTAAGAAATGAAATTGCGCTAGACGCGGAACAATTTGCAGGTACCTAGGTATTAAGGTTTAAATATTAAATATAAATGAACGTCACAAAAAGTTACAAATTGATAATCGCTATTAAGCAGATAGGCAATTTACAATTAATACTAAGAATACATTTTAGCTATTTGAAGTTACCTCATGAAACCAAATCAACTGGTACACAGAGGGGTTCGCCTGGTAGCTGCAGTTCATTGACACGTTCGATCCCTTCACGACTGATATCGTATTGTTGTCCAATTCGTCTTCTGTGACGATTTTCAAGACCGGCGGATCTGGAACATTATACAAGTACTTAACTGATTTGATTATAATTTTTAAAAAGCAGTTATTATTTAAATTTATTTCTGGGTGTTAAGCTTTCCTCAATCAAGGAAATTTATTTTGTGGTTTTGACGAATGAAACTTGTGTTACCGTGTGCCCGTCGACATTTTGGTGAAATAAACGTCATGAAAGAAGTTTCATAACATTAATTTCGAAATGTAAATTTGGCTTTATTTATGCATAATTAATAATAAGTATACTACGTCGACATCCCACATGTCGACAACCTTGTGAGCTAAGTCAAGATAATAAGTATACTAACACAGCACAGTGAGCGGCAGCGCGGCGGCGCACACGAACTGGTCGGCGTGGCGGCGGTGCGCGGGCGCGCAGCACGTCACGCGCGCCTCGTCGTGCTCGCTCGACACCGACAGCTGCACCTCGCTCACCACCAGCCGCTGCGACGACTCCATCTACACACGGGTTATAAGATGCTGAGAAAGTTACATGAACCAATATTCAAAATATGAGACTATTCTTGCTCGTAGGTATTTTTAAACAGTTGTGATACAGTATAAGATTTTTTACTCCCATCTTGTAATTTATTGTAAGTAGACGAAGAAATATTGTTATGTTATTTTGCATCCAAAGACTTTGTCTTATTGTCTTTATTTGAAATGCAGAAAACATTCTCACACTTTTTCACAAACTCAATTTTGTAAAACATGTAGGTTAGACTCTTGCTTTCGCGGCCTCTTAACATTAATATTTTAATATAATATTGCATTCCTATTGCATTGTTAAATACATCGTAAAAGTTAATATGAATAATAATTTGATTTCTACTATAAATGCTATTATTACCTATTAGCTGTCTCTCATAAATAACTAATAATAATATGGTAATTAACTCTAGTGTACAAACAAGGAACATAATATATGCATAGAAACATAATTATAATAATCATATTTTTTATTTATACACTTAATAGAAATACTAATCGAAAATTTTGTATAGGCAAATATCGATTAGTATTATTACCTATTTCCTGAGTCAGCTTTATCAGTGTGTACCAATTCAATTCAACTTTTGTTTGTGCCAAAACACACTTTTGGCAATTAAAAGAGTTGTCAAAAGTGAGTACCGTAATGTTCTACTCCAGATTGACAAGCTGCGAGACGTCGATGTGCCACACGAGCACCGAGAACGCGGCACTGCAGCGCCAGCGCTGCGCCCACGCGACCCGATGACACACCCGCCGAGCCTAACGCGCGTACGGTTCCAGCTGCGGGGGTGCTGCGGGATATGGGAAGGTACCGTAATGTTCTGCTCCAGGTTGACGAGCTGCGAGTCGTCAAGTCGCCACACGAGGGAAGGCAGCGGGCGCGCGCCGAGCACGCGGCACTGCAGAGACAGCGGCGTGCCTGCGCGCACGCGACCCGATGATACGCTCGCAGAGCCTACCGCGCGCACGGATACCAGCTGTGGTGGCACTGCAAGATTTGGGAAAATTTTTAGGCACTATGTGATCTATTTTTTAAGGTTCGACCCTATTCCTCTTTCGGAGACCATCTGTAGTATAAGCTAAAGTCCCCTCTCGAATTTGTTTTTTAGCTATGACCATTGGTAACGTAGTATTGACATATACGAATTTTAGTGACACAAAAACCAGACTAAAACCAAAACAAAAACAGATAAAATAATACTAAAATTATAAAATGAATGAATAACGGATTTATTTTGATAATTCGATCATATTATATTATCGAATCTATGTATAAATTACTTACAGTACATATCAATAGTAACGTCAATGGAAAGCGGCGGCGTCTTCTCGTTGTTGTTAGCGAAGCAGGTGAGCACGCGGCCGTGGTCCTCCCTCCGCAGTGGGCCGTACATGAGATCGCTGCGCACGCGCTGCTCGGATAGCGTCGTGATGCGCGACGTGTCCTTGAGCAATTGCTGATTCGTCCACCAAGATGGCGAGGGTGGAGGTTTACCTTGAAAATATTTTTTAAGATTTTACTATTCGTAATAATTCGAATATCTATTATAATGCATTTGAATGAACAGTCCCATTTAGATTATGTAATCCTGTGTCGAGATACGAAGACACACACAACATAAACACCCGGACCATAACACACATCAGCATAGTCCATACTCTGTCGTAAGCGAGAATCGACCCGAGACCTTTAGTGCTTGTGTCAGGAGCAGTGACAACTGCGCAATCTTCGGTCAAAATACGATACGAAAAGATTTAATAATAAAGAATTGTTTTAAGATTGTTCTTACCTCCAAATGAGACACAAAAGAGATGTATCGTGTCGCCAACGTAGTACGGGCCGATGTTCCTGCTGGTATTGGAGCCGAAGCTAGCCGTCGTCACGCGCGTGCCGTTCTCGTGTATGACCCATAGTCTCTGCGGTGGCTCTGTGTTGATAGAAAAAATATAATTAATTTATTTGAAATAAATTTTATTTGTAAGATCGATGTCTTTTTTTAGCAAAGGCCTTAAGCCGCGTATCATGTATGTGTTTTTATCTCTGTACCTATCCTGCAAATAAATTATGTAGCTGAGGTGGAAATATTGCCACTATAGATTTTTTGACTCAAAGTGATTAACAATAATGAACTACGGCTCGATTACGAGCTCTATTCAGTAGACTACTAGGTTCTATC
>DVXP01004830.1:0-10030 GCA_018235645.1 Junonia grisea
AGTTCTTGTACGTAGGAATAATATATTTTTTTATGTTTTTTTAAATGGAATTTTATTAACATGAAGTTCAACAAGAACTTACTTATAACTTTTCAGGAAAGTGGAGGTCGTATATTTTTATGCGTTATTTTTGCTAATTTTATTTTTTCTTGTTTAGTCTCATTAATTAATTACATTTTGATTAAAATATATATTGTTTTCATTACTTTCGGTCGACTTTCAAGTAAATACAAGGTGAATTTTAAAATAAGTATATTAATGGTTCTCATATTTTGTTACAGGTCTCGTAAAACTCGGCGTACACTGCGTGACTGGTAAAAAGGTTGCCATCAAAATCATCAACCGAGAAAAACTTAGCGAATCCGTACTTATGAAGGTAAGATGAAAAACTTTCCATTAAAGAAAAAAGAAACATACACAAGCAAAACATAACGTTTATTTTTAACAAGCCGTTTTTCCCTTTTCCATCTTGTCTTTTCTTATAATTCTTGGTTGTCCTCATATCTTCTAATTCCTGTTTAAGCCAAAAACTCATTTGTGACGTTTCTGGCGCTGCATATTTTTCTGGCCGATCGTAATTACTTTCCATCATACTGTCTGTACACAATTTAAATAACAAACATTACATACCAAACATTGTACTTTCATAAATAATTCTAACAACAGCTATTCAATTATTCTCAAGAATCCTCTCATTAAAGGATCAATTACCTCCCACGAAAGACCTTGACCTGAAAGGTTAAGAGCCATATGACAGGTTACATGTTTGTACACACAGCTATTACACCTGACCTTTCTGAACAAGTAAGGGTAAGCAACACAAGTAATTTCAGACCAATTAACCACTTAAGTTTGATTATCATGAGACGTAGAATGACGACGGAATCAACTAGCCAATTAAAATGGTCGAGTGTCGTACTTTCTATCTTCTATTCATTTTATAATTAATGCTGGAACTCATGAAATTATGGATGAATTTTAGGAACAGCTAAGAAAAATTTCAATTGGATTTCTTATCACTAATCATGAAAAATCTTTGATTTCCTTTTCATGTTGTATGCGTCTTGTTCAATTTTTCGGAGCTAATAGAGCAAGATCTTTAAAAAATTATGCCACTGTTATCAAAATTCTCACACCTGAGCCAGAATGGGACTATAGTCGATGTATTATTGCTAATGACAAAATCGATGTCTTTACATTAAATAAATCTGTGACAGGCCGTGTCAGCCCACTGAATATTTTCTGAAAAGATTAATCGTCAGAACATTACCTATACGAGGTCAAAGGACATTTTGTTATTCATATTATTTATAAACTGTCAGGCTAACTACAAACTGTAATAAAAAAGCGTAACAATATACAATACTACAACATAATTAGAAAATTTATACAAGATGACTCTTTGGTAACGAATATAGCTTCTACTACTGTTGCACGTTGCACTCAGACCAAATATTTGTACTTGCCTATACATAAGCCTCTCGCTATATATGTCTGCATCATTTATTGGTACTATACCAAAACGTAGAGCTTTACTCAAATTAAATAATTATAGTAATACGGAAGTCTTTCACAAATGCAACAACTAAATATTTAATGAAACACTTCTTAAACAAACGGAAATGAAAGAAGCCACAAGTGAATTAATTAATGCATTTCCTTCTATTTCAGGTGGAACGAGAGATAGCTATAATGAAACTAATTGAGCATCCGCATGTACTCGGTCTGTCTGATGTTTACGAGAATAAGAAATATTTGTAAGTATCACAATATAGACTACATGGTAACTTGAGAAACTTTGCTTCTGCCTAAACTAACAAAAAAAAAATCTTATATAGAATATATAATTGTTATTGTCTATAGCAATATTACAAATGAAAGAGTAACTGTTTGCTTTTTTTGTTTTTGTAGTTTGTTTGTTTGTTTGTCACAGTTTCACGACTGGTCGCAGAAATGACTTTTTACTTTCTTTTGGTTATTTAGGCTAGTCCACTGTGTAATACTTCTTTAGGCACATGTTTTATTGTAAACAAAATGGTGAAAATCCTTTTTCGAAGTCGTGTATTGGTTTACGTAACGTCTCTCGATGCGCGTTTTAAATATAAAAATTCTACTTTATATCTATTTTTGCAATTCATTTATATGAATAATTATTTATATAGGTATAAATTCGTTTAGTTAAAGTTTAAATTAAATTTTGTTTTATGATTTATTATGTCTCTACGGAATGAGCATTTTATATCGTCTTTAAAAATGAGAAAGCTATAAATACGAGTGATTATAAACCAATTTTAAAGATGTTTGTTCATTTTATAAATAAGAAAGATTAAAATCATCTGAGTACGGATTCATCTTTATTGGAATCGTAGTAAAAGAGAAAACATCGATCTTGGTTATTATTATTACGAAAACATAATTAATCAATGTTTCATTAAAAGTAATAATTAATAATCCTAAAAAATCAAGCTAATAACGTCCAATAATCTTTCCTTAACAAGCAAGGAAGCAATTTCATTTGTAATCCTATTATATCATACGCCCAAAGGATTTGTTATTATTAAAACAATATCGACGGAGAAGCCGAGACCGCAAATTGCATCGTGAAGTTTTGCCAAGACTCTCAAATGTATGAGTTTTTTAATGATTTGCTTTACAACTGCAGTGGTATAAAACTTTAATGATGTAATTGTAGAAAAGATATTGGGCACCTAGTAGGATATGTTTAAAGAAAATTAGAGACTTTTTGACTTCTATGTCCGTAGTCTAATATCTAATACTAATATAAAAGGCTGGAAAAATGATTGTATAAACGCGTCAATTTAGAAAAGTAACTACTAGTCGCATTTTTTTGCAATATATACGACTACATACATACGTATAGCCTCTAAGAAAACATTTAGGACAATAACTATGTAACAACACACTTATAGAGTTAGAGTAGATAATAACAATATAAAAACAGATTGCAAGAACCATTTGGGTGGTTATAACCCTTAACCATTAAATTAAGGAAATCTAAATGATCTATGAATAAAATAAACATTATTTCAAGCGAATAATTAAACACGAGATGGGAATAGCTAAATTTAAATTAAAAGGGTAGTCTAGATTGAGGTCAAACGTAATTTTATATTTTATGCCTGGAGTTCATTGAACCGAAAGAAAATTTCGTAGGCAGAATAACATGAAAACAAGAAGTAAAAAAAATATCGGAATATCCTTTACATATTAACTTTGATAGATAAAGCCAGGATTTTATCGTTTGATTAATTTGGATCAAATAAATTTAAATTGGTTGACATTTTTGTCAATTTATGTATAGGTAAATATAATATTCACCAAAATTGACTTAAGCTTAAGATTGTAACAAAAAATCAAACAAGCAAACAGACAGGACCATAGTCCTATATATTTTAATAATATGCATGCCATAGGACAATTATAAACACTGATGGTTATAAAAGATGTTTGTTTATTAGGTATCTTGTATTGGAGCATGTGAGCGGAGGAGAACTTTTCGACTATTTAGTGAAAAAAGGAAGACTCACGCCGAAAGAAGCCAGGCGGTTCTTTAGACAAATCATATCTGCACTGGATTTCTGTCACAGTCATTCCATATGGTAAGAAAGTTTTGACAGATTTCTTTGTCTTGTGTTTTACTGTCAACTAAAGGTTAGAAGTTAAAAGAAGTTAGAAGTTAAAAGTGGTACTTAGACTAAGTGTCTACTATTTCAAAATTAAATAGAATGCTAGTATACTATTTCAAAGTTAATATTTGTTCATTTATGTTAAACGCTTCTGTCTCATAACTGTCAAGGGAATTTAAAAAATATGTAAAAGAAAAAATAGGTATGTTTGGTGGAACAATTAAATATAACGCTGCCCACAGGCAATAAATTTAGACGCGTGTGTAATCTCCAGAGATACATTACATACTAAATAATAAAGTGAATCCGAAATAACTTACCTAATCAAATTTTCTTCCAGCCATCGTGACCTCAAGCCAGAAAACTTACTATTAGACGAACGAAATAATATTAAAATAGCTGACTTCGGTATGGCCTCGCTGCAACCCGCTGGGTCACTGCTGGAGACCTCGTGTGGTAGCCCGCATTACGCCTGCCCTGAAGTTATAAGGGTAAATTATTAATTTACTGCAAAAGTTACGCAATAAACACGAAGTTATCCAGAGTTTAAGCTGATGTTAGCAGTCTTACCTATAAATTTGTATATAGTGTACAAATACTGAGTGTGTCAAATATCACTCGATCAGTGGCTGAAAAAGTGAAAAAATGTAGTTTGGCCAATAAAAATCTTGTTTTTTTTTTGTTTTTGTTTTCTTTTTTTTTTTGTTTTAGGAGTTACCTATCTAAAAATTATTTAGATAGGTAACTCTTAATTGAATAATTATTGTTAGTTTTTTTTTAATTACGTTAATAAATATTCATTGCAAATTTAAAATTAAAAGTATTAAGTACTTTTAAATATTAGTGTATCAATGAAACAAAATTTTATATGAAATATTTTAAAATAAAAGACAACTCTATTCCTTTAGAAAGGTATTTAATCTTCCAAAAATACATGTTACAATGTACAACACTACAAGAAAGCTCCGACCACAATACAACTTAAAATATACAAGAAAAGATTAAACAATTAAATCAACTAATTAAGTACTTTTATATTAAACATATAAGACTTATAAATATATTAAAGAATATTTCTAAAGCAATGTAAAAATTTGTACTCGAGATTCGATTTTCTAAATTAAGAAATACGCAAAAAATTTGTCAAGAAATTTCTATACGTGTGAACGTATGGACAGACAATTTGTAGGCATCTAAATACAGTACACATAAAAAATAAAGTTGCCATTTTTTTGTAACCTTTTTTAATTTGGTCAATGCACTACTGTGCGCGCCAAAAAAGCTATTTTTGTTTCTTTTAGTTTTATTACAGGTTTTTAAGTACTTTATACATAAAAATATGTTATGTTAAACATTTACATGACGTACGAGTTTGTAATCACAGACATTTTTAAGAACTGAAAAATTAATTATGCAAAAAAAATCCAAAACAACAAAAAATCTGAATTAATTACTTGAGCAACTAAACAAAAATAAAAACATTTAATTAGGGTAAATTCAATTAAAAAAAATAATTTTGTTAATCATTTTTAGTTATGCAAACAATCTACTGCAAATTGGCAATGTTCTAAATAAAGAAAAATTGTCTACAATAAAATATTAACATCTATACTATGTATGAGGTATTATTCTAAGTATCGATAATGTCACAGCTTATATTATGAGGATATTCTGAAATTCAATCCAGTACCGGGTCAGTTTAAATAAGACCTTAAATTAGTCGACATTTAGTTAGATAAAGAAAGATTGTTTATCTTGCAAAAGTTGTTATTAACCAATTATGATAGTATTCCCAAATAAATGTCTCATATTGAGTCCAACTTGGAGAATACACTATCTACTATCTAAATATTAATCATACAAATAAGTCCACAAATGGCGAAGTTATAGCGAACATACATCGTCCTTTGAAGACGGTTAAAAATGTCGATTTAAGATGCTATTTGACCTATTGTACTGGATTGAATTTCAGAACATACTATCAAGTTATCAACTCATCTGTCAAGAGGTATAAAGAGTATAAACGAATTTAAATTGATTCGGTTTAAGCAGGAAGCGTATAAATCAAATTCGTTGAAACGTAACTCAATTTTCGACTCAACATCAATTTAATCGTCGTCAACTCTCTGCTTCTTGCTAGTATTTGAAGGAGTCTGTGGGGGGGAGGAACCAGTTTCCCGCCTTTTAGCCGAATGTCTAGCACATGTGCCAGACGTTCTTCTCGACGAAGATTCTCGATCTTTCGTCGGCGAAAACTGTTTTAACATCTCTACGTCATTAAATATTACTTGCGCTCCTCCGCCACAAGTTGGGACAATATCTCCTTTGTATAATTTAGTTTCTAACTCCCCATCAGTGTCTTGTTCTTGGGAGATGAGGCAGTATTTCGACGATTTGGAATTCGCGATGTCTTTGACGTTAGTTAGTTTGTTGACGAATTTGCTGTTATGTATGTTTGGCTTCATGACTGTTCCCATTGGAACGATTTTGTTTGGCGCGTGTTCTACCCAGCCTTTTCCATCTGCGGATAGGGAGCGTCTGTGGCGTGGATTAGCGATGGCAACACCACGACGTGACGTAGGCGTATCACGAGATTCTCTAGTATGGGGTACAGAGCTGAATGGTGTTAGTAAGTGCGCTGGTAAAGCCCTAGGTGTCGATCCAGGCGTGAAATCCCTTACGCTAGTCTGAGCAGCCATATCTCCTGTGTTCTTTTGCATATCCATATTATCTCCTCTTTCACCATTCAACGCCTCCGCTATGATTCTTAAGCGATTTTCCTTTTCTTCTATCGCATTTCGTAATCGTTCCTTCTCGGAGTTGATTTCTTTAGCCTTCTCATGCTCAGCGGCGATCTTGTGATGATATTTACGTTCCAGAATTTTCTTCTGTTTCTCTTTGTCTAGTTTGTTCTGGCTTAGAAGCAATTCCTTCTCCTGTAAGTCTCTTTTGAGTGAGGATGCGTATTCAGTCATTTCAGCTAACTTTCTCTGATGAGATAGAGAAGCATTTTCAGTTGATGTCAGTCTTTCTTCTAGGGCTCTTACGCGTCGTTCCGCAGACGCCAATTGGCCACGTAAAGAAGCATTCTCACTCCTGACTTCTAAGGATTCCTTTTCCAATTCCAAAAGAGCAGATCTCAATTTCTCATCCTTAATTGCTTTGCTTCGTTTCAAAGTCTCCCTACGACTGATCCTCATTTCCAAATGTGCCATGAGTTCTTTAATAATATGAGACGCTTGGGAGCTATTTAATTCTAGACTAGGGAAGTCCGGGCCAAGGCTGTATACAAGACCTAAGTCCAGTTCCAAGTCCTTAGCTTCAGGTCTAATGATGTTGTCTCTAGCTGTGTTAAAAAGTCTGTTAGCTTTCCTCCGACCAGACATTAAGCCAATAGCCGCTGCAACATCTGTTATTTGAGGCTTAGCAACTTCTACCTCTGCTGCCATTTCTGCAAACCTCATAACTTGGAGGGTTTCATCGTAATCCTCAGCTCTGGGATTAGCACAGACGATCATCCTGACCTGACCCTCGCCTTCAAAGAAGTTCTTAAACAAATGTGTTAGCTTTGATTCTCTATATGGTACCATATTATTTGTCCCATTAATCTGGTTTTCTCGTAAAGCTTCCATGCAAGTTCTCAATGTCATTAGTGACTTATTAATGTTACCGGCTTCTCGTAACCTTTGACCAGTGTTTTTCGTTCTGTTTGTTCGCTCGCTACCAGCTAAATCAACAAGACTAAGCTGACTAATGGATAGGAACTTCTTATTTTGTATCACAGCCTCGCCCATCTCGTCCACCGGTGCCTGCACCAGCCTTATGGTGAAAACAGAATGACTTCTACTTGATTCTGCATTGAGAGTTGTGTGAGCCATACGTTTCCGTTTCAAACCTAAGTAAAACGCGTCAAATGCTTCCTCCGCTGATTTTATTTCTATCTCAGTCACACCATGCACATACATATTATGTGCTGCATCCTCTCTTATGATTTTGACTGGTAAATTTTTACTAATAGGCGGCCCGTCTTCCAGTAAATCAAAAACGCTGTTATTGTAGATTTCTATGTATGAAACGAAGACAGCGTATTGGTTATCTTCGTTCACTCCTTCGATTTTTGTTAAATCAGAATCGGACATTGCTAAATCAGGATTTGAATTGTTTTTCCTGCCGCTTTTGAATTTGTGCAACTCCTGCTGTCTTTCTAACATTGCCTCTGCCTCAGATTGGATATCAAACATGTTCATTTTATCAGGTTTAAATACGTATTTATGAGCTTGCAATTCGTTGATGGTTTTAAATATGATATTTAAACATCGAGGTAAAATACCACAATTTAAGGGTTCGCCTGTCATTGTAAATGTTTTCCCGCTGCCAGTGACACCATAAGTAAACAATAAACCATTTTTACCTTTGATCAGACCTTCAACTAAAGGTAAGGCGACTTTATCGAACACTTCTTGCTGGTTCGTTTCTGGCGGGAATACTTCTTTGAAAGTGTACTTCATTGTTCTGTTACCTTCATTTCTGTAACTTATTGCTGTAGCTGGCGGGGACATCAAAACAGTCGTAGAGGATAATATTTTTATACACGTTACATCATTTTCTCGTTGCATGGGTCGTAATCGGAAGAAAACTTGTACAGGGTCTCGTTCACCCTGATTCAAGTTTTGTTTGCTTCTAGCCGGAGTTCGCATTTCGTTTAGTCTCTGTTTCGATTTTGCGGATTTCATTTTCACAAAATTCACTAAATTACCACTTCACCACGTAACTTATCGTTTGTCGTATTTTAACGGTTGGAAGAAATCAAACAACGGTCGTTCGTTGGAAATTACTAACCGATTGAATTAAATATTCATCGTTTCTTCGTTGTATAATTCAATACTGTTGTCTTTTTCTGACGTGTTCTATGTGAATTAAGCCGTTTCGTTTTAAATAAAACCGTTGACAGAATCTAACAATTTAATATTGTCGTGTAACAGCAAAAATGGTACTTGTGACTTAAATATAATGTTGCCATATGCTCTTTCTTAATATTGCAATATTTATATAATTCATTTAAAAAGAAAAAAGAAGATAATAGATTTCATTACTTAGAAAAGTAATCGTTTAATTTGTAAAAGCGACTTAAATGTGGATACCTTTCATTTATTATTATACAAAAGCCGATAAACAAAGAACAAACACTAAAAAAATAAATTACGATACAATTTCTATTTGCAAATAATTTCGAATATAACCTTTAAATATTTAATTACAGTTTTCTTTTTTTATTATATTGCATTTTAAACTTGTGGTGTGTATATTGTACAGTTTTCAGGTAAATTAAACATATTGCAACACTATTCCTAAATACTCTTCTTTCTACGCAATTTTTAAAAATACCCTTATAAAATTTCAATAATATCGTATTGTTATGTTTAATAAAAAATATATTTTTCTGTTTATTTTCAGTGTATTCATTTAAATTAAATTAATAAAAATAGTAATAACATAAAAATTATAAACAATTCGACATAGTTGTAACTTAAAAAAAAACGAAACGTTATTAATCCTTTTCATTTTTAATCTGTGCTATTTATTTGTAAACAAAACAAATGTTTGAACTTTGAATATTGAAACTGAAACTTTTTAAAATCAAGAAACTCTCCGGTTTTTTATAACATAAAATTTTATTAATATTCAGGGTGAAAAGTACGATGGAAGGCGTGCTGATGTGTGGTCCTGTGGTGTTATTCTTTACGCGCTGCTGGTCGGTGCTCTACCATTTGACGATGATAATTTACGACAATTACTCGAAAAGGTATTTTGGAAATATTAGTAAATATATCTTGTTAACCATATTTTTTTACTAAAATTAATATGTTAATTCATGTTAGGATTATATACTTTACACGCTGTTAACAATAAAGTTGACAATAAAATTAAAGATATTTTTTTCAATATTGTTTGTTACTAATGATGGTGAAAAATTGAAACATATAACTGTGTGAAGGTATTTATATTTTTATGTTTTACCAAGGTACCAAGTTCGGCATAATTGTTTTAAAACTATTTTTCTTTGCCTCTTTCTAAATTCTCCTTGTGAATATTTCATATCACTTATAACTACATCTCATATCTCATATCAATTTATCGAATAAATATTCCAGGTCAAGAGAGGTGTCTTCCATGTGCCACATTTTGTGCCGCCGGACTGTCAGCAGCTGCTACGGGGGATGATAGAGGTCAACCCTGAGAAGAGGATGACTGTGAGTTGATAATGATCATATTACTATGTATACTTATTTATTGTAACTTATTAATTTATGTAAAAACATAATACTGAAAGAAAGTTAAATACTATAGGTGGCGATTAAATTTCCCTAGCAGCGGTTTGCGGA
>DVXP01004831.1:0-10029 GCA_018235645.1 Junonia grisea
TTAAAAATACGTGCGTGGCGTCGCCCCCCGGCCCGCACCCAAACACCGCCCGTGCGCCCCCGGACTATCCCTTGCTGTCGTTATATTGTATCTCAGCCTTTTTTCTTGTTGATGCAGGGTAAACCTTCATAGATAATCGACTCCTGGGGAGGTCGGGTTTTGTGAGATTGCACTCATTAAAAAGCCGAGCGATGGTCGCCATCAACACGGGAACGGAGAGGCGCAGACAAGATGCAGACGCATCCGCTGCCCCTCCCGCCCGTGGCTGGCGGAGCACGTCTCAGGAGGGCGAAGGATGGTCTCACCCTCCCTGCAACACTCGTTTTTGCGACCTCAACCTATAAAATAATCTCTCACCTGAGGTTTCCCAGAGCGCTATAATCTGGGGACTTTCAAGCGTCGAGTATACAGGTATCCTTTTCCTAGCGGCCAGCAACACAACACAAATATCTTTTATTTTGCAATTGTTCAGTGACCACTTAGAATCGGCCGCAACGGTCTGCTCGTTAGCCGATTAAAAAAAAATTCGATCTACTCTTCACACATTAACTAATATCCTACCATGAAATAGCAATAGTTGTTATTGCTGTACCCTACAAAGGGTAAATGACATAATGTTATAATAGGCACAAGGGACCATAACAACTTGTGACCAATGTCCCTAATTTATTGGTCGTCATAACGTATTTTTACTTAACGATTAACTAACATTGAGCATGGGCAGAAGGGAGTCCACCAACAAATAAATGATTTCGTCTACCTTTTGACTAAAACTAACAAAAACCTTATATTTAACAAGGAAATTTCGGAAACATTTCAGTTGTATAATTACATTTAAAGAAATATTATTTATTACTTTATTGCAAAATGTAAACAACAATACGGTGTGTCTACGCATCCCAGTGCATTTGTGTCGGGGAGTTCCCCAAACTTTTATGCACGCCGGTTTCTCAATGTTTTTGATTGTTCACAGGAAATATTGTATGAAATACATTTATTCTATGAAATTTAGGATTATGCGATTTAGTTTTAGTTTTTACGGTTTAAAGTAGGTACACCGAGTGTTGTCACTCTGTGCAGGCAATTAATTCTTCGTATGAGTTAAAGTACACGTGGGAATTTTGTTGTTGGGATTTTTTTCATCAAAATTGATCGTTAATAGATGTGATATTATGTGCATACACAAAGAAACACAAGTTAATCCGAATAGATCGCTTAGATATGTAGATACTGATTGACGCATACGAGGGACTTTATTCCCAGGTTGGCAACATGAAAAGGTCAATCGAAGGTTGTTTCATTTGTGATGTAGAAAAAACTATCGGTGATCTTTTTAATGAACAAAGGTACCACAGACCATAGACCACAATAGAAAAATTCAAAATATTATTTTCGACGGTCAAAAAAGATACTTCTCCTTTAACTGTTTCTCGTTTGCACAGTTCTTATTTTCAAATTGTTTTATGACTAAGTGTATATCGTATAACATTAAGTGAAAGACTTATTATTAACTATCCAATTAATTGCAAAAACAAAACTACATGAACAACAAACATTTTTGGTGCTATACTATATAAGACAATGCAATTTTATATCTTAACAGTTATGCAGAAACATAATAATGTTGCGACCAATTTCGAAATGGTCAAAAAACAAGGCACTACTATTGTTCTATAATCTTTTCTTTGTAAGCTTCCTAAGAAGATTATCCCTTAGTATACGAGTATAAAGGGTCTTTAGTTACAAAAAATAGGTACACCAAATTATTTCCATAAATATTTTTGCCTGTTTAAATGTGTAGTCTGTAAGTACTAAGGTACAAAGGTAGTGAAATTTCTACAAAAAATTGAATGACATTAATGGAATCTAAAACAACTGTCAGTTGTTTACATTCATAATAATAGAGTTTATAGAAAATGTAGAGCGCTTTTCACGACAAAAGAAACAAGCCTTTAAGGTTGTTTTGCGCTATACTTAATAAAATATTTATTGGTTCAAATTTCCTGTGCATTGCGCATTAAATTGAATTACAAGATACTATAATAAATAGTCTTTAGCAAAAAACCGCTCAGAAAAACTACTATAGATAAATACTCGTCGTAGAAGGTCTAGTTTTAAGCAAGCCAATAGTAATAACTTAAGTAATCCAGTTCATTGCAACAAAGTAAACATTTGATTCGATATATTCGAACCGATAAATCTCGTGCTGTCAGTCGATGTCCTATTCGGAGACTGGGCTCATGTGAGCAGAATAGCTGATGATGGAAACGAGGCTGGCGCCGCCTGGCCGGCTGTTCCGGACACTCTGACAGGAAAAAACATCACATATTTTGCAAAAATCCTCACGACGTGACCCAAAAATAAACATGACGATTGAGGGAGAGGATGTTCGTATCGCACAGTACATTCTTAAAATTGTTCCTTATCTGATAACGTTTAGAATAAATTTATGTGGGAGCAGTACTCGTATTGACTTAATCGCGCATTGATTATTGCTCAGATGGAAACGTGTTACGTAACTTTATAACATATTTAGATGGTTCTCATGAAAACGAGATAAAATTCGAATGTGACACTCATTGAATTAACTGATTCTGGGCAAATATAATAACGTCGCATTGTTGCTCAGCTTTCCCAAAGAGTGAAAATTTCGCATAATTTAATGTTTGGAAAACTCATGAATTATTTATTTAAAATGGATGAGCATAACGTTTTAATAAAGGCATGTTTTTCGTTCATTAGGAGGACGTCCGGTTCCGACGTCAGATCGCTGATATGCGTGCTTGCGGATTTCCATCGGATATCCACGCGTCGTGCGTAAAGCGCGACTTTCAATACTTTCTTGCATTTAGAACGATTTCATAGAAACCATTTTTATCTGGAATAAATATAAATGAGGAATTACAGGATGTTATCCACTACTAATGAGGTAGTTCAATGAACTATGCATTTATGCAACGAAAACTTAAAAAAACTTCCTCACGACGACTGTAGAGTGTGTAGGGTAGAGTATTGTACCTAGGTGGTAATAAAGGTTCCATTTATTTATTTTGAAAAGTATTGGAAAAACTTATTTGTAGTTATTAACTTAAGTAACTTATTTGTAGTAAGTAATTAAGTACGCCTATTTTGTTTTTAGTCCGAATTAGCCGATTTCAGAATAGAAGATTAGATTTTTTTCTTTACAAAATAAGTATACTTAGACTTGGTTCTGTTGACGGTAGTTTTAATATTTGTGGATACGTATTATCCGAAAATTGTTATGGTCTAGTTTTCTTTGTTTTTTAATTTGCAAAGTGCTTAGGAATTCTACTGCAAGACGGGGTGGAATCTTAATTTTTGACCCCTACTCTTTGAGACGCTTGATGTTTGTATTTGCACAAATATTTGTTCCTGGGTGTTTCTCCTTGGGAGTGCCCAGACGTACCTCGGAAAGCACGTAAAGCTGTCGGTCCCGATTGTCAATATCAATTATTGACAGTCAATACCTAGGCTAGAATAAAGCAGGCCCTGGTTAGGTCCAGGAAAATGCTAGGAAGAAGGCTCCTGGAGAGCATGTGCAGACATATTTTGCGGATTACCTCCCAATTTTTTATTGCAACCTAAAAATTTACACTTTTACACTAAATGTACACTTTTCATGGTCGGGATCTGGCTCCTAGTTACCCTAATGATATAAACTTATAGCGCACCTTATTAGGCAACATGCGGGTTTTGAGACCATTGTAAAATTGTAGAGCACATGATTTCCTACTTTATAAAAATATGACTTTTGAGAATATAGTGCAGACAAATATAAACTAAGTTGAATTTTATCCTTTTAACTTCAATTAATAAGAAAAATATTGATGTCTCAAATTCAAATTTTATTTTATATGTTTTTACAGCTACTTCGCAGCGTTGACAAATTGCATTGGTTATATACTTCCTACACAAAAAGAGAAAATCTAAATGTGTACTTTTTTAATATCTTGTGGCCTGATGAGCCTCAACTACCTACTACTACTACCTACTACTCGTACCATTTAACTTTAAATATGAAGTTCTATATTTACCTAAATGTAAATGTAATCTCTATTTCTATTACTGTTCAATAATTTGACAACGTATTCATAAGATATAAAATTGAACATCGTTTCGATAACAAACACATTAACTTATACGAGTATCTCGCAGAATTCTGTTACCTTCAAGCTAAACATCAGTATGTTTTCGTAGATATTCATGAAACTGTTACATTCAGGTATAAAGATAAGCTTCAGAGAGCAAAGGCCTCGGCATTCCTCCCGAGAATTGGTCTTCGCTAACCTGTTCCTGCTAGTTGTCGAGTCGAGATGTTTTAGAATGTCTTTTCGATGTGCAGCCTTTCCCACGATTTATTCCCACACCGTAGAAGGAAATAATTGAAAAGCCTACGGATCCCTGTATGGTACCTGTGACATCTTTAAAGTTTTGCCTCCGTGATATGGTGTATCTCGTATTGCTATCAGAGTTTATAAAGGATAATTGAGAATGGATTCCTTTCTTACCTATAATGTTATTTGTAAGGGCACCAACATTTATGTTTATTTGCTTGATGATTCGAGTGCTTATATTATACTAGGTATATTACCTACTTTTTACTGATATAAATTTATTTTATACTTTGTGGGTATGCTCCTTAACTGAACGCAATGATATACACAAAGCATTATTAATTTTTAAAATTTGAAAAATATTCAATTAATTTTTAAAGTACGTATATATTATTTTGTGTTTGAGCTATGAGACCCATCTAAACAGGAAGTCTATAAAAATACGATATACAAATGTGCAGCATTCAATATATTTATTTATGTTCACGGTTAATCAGCGGAGAAGGAGCGGACTAGACAAACTGCAGCGCACAGCTCGGGCCGGAGTCGCGTGTCGTTCGCAGAAGTGTCCGCGACTAATGGCCGCCGCTGCATTTTATTTATACACCGCATGCAATTACGCCAACTGTAACATCCTATTAACTTTCCTTCGAACTAAAAGTCCTACATAACTGATTTTTATATATGTACTTACTATATGAATTGTGTTGTCATGCCAAAATCAACTCTAAATACAATACTTGCAATGTTGAAAAGGTTACAAAGGTGGTTTGAGCGAAACCAAGTTTTACCGTTCGCGTATTAGGAAACATTTTCGTATGAACGGAACGGTTTAGTCAGCAAAGTGTGCAGACGGACTGTGACCATATTTATATTTTACGTAACAAAGTCTGTCTCGAGCTAAGTTGATTAGTGTTTGCAATTGACGTGTTACTGGGTTTGCCTGCTGCGTTTCATTTTATTAAGCTATACGTGTGATTTGCAACGCATCTACGTAAACTCGTTAATTAGGAACTTTCCCACAAAATCAAAACTTTATCTCGTTTGGCTAATCTTAGAGCGGAAAATAAAACGGGTATTTTTATCTTTACATTTGTAAATAGTGTTAGAAAGTTTAAGGTTTAGGTAGAGTATTTAATGACAAAATAGTAAAAGGAAAAATGAATAGTAAGTCAAAAAACCCCGAAGCGTACGTCAAATCGTTGCATTTAAATTTAGCGTAGAACAGTTATCCTTTGTTCTACTGGCAATATTAATCTATTCCGAGTGGCGCATGAAATTTTAAGTAGGTATTCAGTTCTCACGGAAACCGATTCCCGCACAAAAGGTACGATGTTGAAAATGTAAGTCAAGGATGAATTGTGTGGACGTCTGACTCCATACCGTGGGAGTCCTCCTCGGCTGCGAGCGACGCGACATGAATGATTCTGAAATAGAAAAATGTTCGCCCACTGAACTGAACAATATCGTAAAGACGTGATTAATGGCTCAAAGAAAGAGTTCAGTGATCAGAGAGGGGCCGCGGCGCCGCGGCCGCTCTCCGATAGCCGGATGAAACTGAATTTATTATCTCTCACAATACATTTTCATTCATCTCCGCTGCAACTATGACAATCACATTGTTAACGTGCGCACAACACGCGCTACTTCATTTTTCTATTTTAAGGAATTCATTATTTTACTTTCGATTTTGTAAATAAAATAACGACAACTTGCGAAAACGGCTTAAATCATTTTGTCGTCACGTTTAAGGAGTGTTCAATTATTAGTTATGGCTTAATTTTTTAAACGAATACTTAAAACGCCATCGGGTTTCGATAAATATGTAGTTCGAATAACATAATATTAAATGATGACGAGCGTGAGGGTAACGAAGGTTAGCGGCGCGGATGTAAACATTCTTAGTGAGGTTCATTCAATTATAGGGATACTCAGAGTGGGAGTCAGGGGACGTCATTGAAGGGCCGATAGTAGCGCGGCGGAGGGGCGCGGGGCGCGGTCGCGGGGAGCAGCCGGGAGCAGGAATATTCAAAGCGTGAGAACGCCGCGCGACCCGCATGCCGCGACTCCACATATCTCACGCGCAACCTCTATCGCCGGAGAACTACGAAACTCGACTCTAGCCGCTAGACACAAAGCCGACATTGCTTCCCGCCGCGGTTCTGGTTATCGCTCGGAACATTCGAGGACAATACTTTTCTAGTTTAGGTACGGCTGGCATTGGCCCGGATACTATCGATGAGCGCGCACGTCCACTAGCTACATACAACTATGACAACTAACAGTCGAACATTACTCATCTACTGGAATGTCTTTAAAGGCATCCTTTATCGCGGATATGCAATCTATGCCTCTCTATTCTTTATATTTACTATAAGTTACAGCACTACTAATGCGATATCTACTTGTAGGATATCGTAATATCCATATTAGCTTTACATAAAATGACAGCATAATATTAATTACTTCAAAATTATAAAGAGTTTTATACTGAACTAGTTAAACTTTATGATGCCTGATCTACCGCAAATATCAAATTTAGAGATCATGTGATCGTGGGTAAAGTTCGACGTCAAAAACTGAGTCGACGTTAATGGTCCTTTTATTGCCGGGCCGAACGTCGTTTGTGCGATCACATTGTGGGCGTGTCGTAAAATATTTTCTTTCGTTCTGTATAACGACGGCCAGGTCTTATTTCTGTGGTGGACGTTCCTGGAAAGACATTTATTTCGGAAGACGGGAACGGTGTTCGCAGGGTCGAATCGCATCCGTGTCGCTGCAGCCACGGACCGATCGCCTCACCTTGAGCGGCGGACGACGCATCCTAAATATAGACATCGGATTACGTACTCGAGATGACAATGCCGCACCGATTACGGTGCAGGCGTCGAGACTAGTCGCGGGCTCGTGGTTGTTTTCTCGGCGTGTCGGTAAAATTGGGGAAAATTTCGTAGGGGGGTCAGGGGTAGGGTGAGTGCGCGGGGGCCGGGGTCGGTTTCGGCGGGGCCCCGGCGGGCGTCGACCTCGTGAAAGGCGCGCGGCGGCGGCGGATCCGCGCCCGCGCCGGCCGCTCGCCTTTTTACGCGCTCTTTCCCGCGCCGCCGCCAACCCCGCGGGCCCCCGGCGGTCGCCGCCCGCAGATAGCAAGCCAGCTGCTACCAACCGACGCTACGTCTGCGCCGCAACGTGCTACTTACATTTGTTGTATTATGCAATTACATACGATTTCATTTCGAAATTTAAAAACGTTCAATGGTATTTGGTATCAATCGTTTTATATTTAGTCATACTTATAGAGTTTATAAAGAGAACTTTTACTATTTCAATACAATTAAATACTCTATGTAAGTATGTTACTTGTGACAAGCATAGCCAAGACATAAGTTTAAAAAAGTTTATAGATATTTTTTTCTAAAATGATATAGTGAAATAGTATAAATCCTCCTATTCATATTTTTTTTTATATTTCCAAATAAAATGTTTCATAATATTTAGTTTTTGGAGGATAAGCGACCCACGCGTTGACGTCCCCTGGCCGCCGCTCCGCCGCCGCTTCGCCCTAATTAAACAATAATCGAAAAACTACAATGAACGGGCGCGCGGCTCCGTCCTCGGTGTCCCGCGCCCCCCCCCGCGCTCGCGAGCCGCGCCGCCCGCCGACCTCACCCCCGCGCCCACCCGCGCGCCTCCTGACGTCACCATTGCACTCCTCATTATCGCCTCTCGACTGCTAGAGCGCTCTCACACTGCGCTACAATTATACCAGACATGTGGCACACTTAAATTCTTTAAACATACGTGCTGCGCCGAGTACCAGCGGCAGCTAGCTCTTGTGTACCGAGAACCATCGGTATGCGGCCTCCGCTGGATCAGCCGAAACTTACAGCCAATTGAACCGTCCAAACTATTCGCACAGTTCATTGCGAGAGCCGCTATACCGGCTAATCGTTTAAGAATATTGATCATCGTCTACTATTTTCTGCGACGAATAAGTATGACTCTAGATCTAAAAATCGAAGGAACTCTACTTATTTTCGATTCGACCCCGACTCGGTTAAATTTGTGTTATATGCATTCATTGACGTTAGCTATTCGATTTATCACAATTAAGAACCACGATAAATTTAATACCCTTAATGGATGGGGCATATGTATTGTTAGTCAATTTAAATTTAAATGACGAGGATAAATGGGTCCATGTTTTCTCTTTACGCAGTGAGTAATATTAGTTTTAAATTAGAACATAACATAAATACATTTTAAATATTTTATTGAACAGATAGGTATATATTTTTTATCCGTATAAAGGCAACATTGTGATGGTAAATGGTGAGATGGTAAGGGCAGGCGATGGTGAGAGCTGTGGTAGTGGGTCGAGTTACCGTGCCGCGGGCGCGTCACGCCGCGTCACCGACCACCTGCGCCGACGTCACCGACGCCACTCATCGGCTATTTTCTGACCGTTCTAATTAGGCATAGGTCACGAGCTTTTTAGTATGGCAAATAGATTATATAGAGATACAATATTCAATGTAAATTTTTAGGTTTCAATGATATTGGAAATGACAATTAAGTACCTACAGCTAAATCGTAAATTGAAAAATATATTTTTTCCATATAAGAGAACATTTATATAACAGTAAAATAGCATATAATATATATTAAGAGTAACATTATGAAAAACTTTTACAAGAATTCCAATGTGATATTTTATATACTACAATATAGACATAAATAAATAAAAGAAAAAAAATGCACGTTTTTATTTATGTATTATTATATTTATGTATATGTATGTATATCCATTAGGATTTGATTAGGGAAGTGGGCGTATCTTTTATAAGTAATGGTGGCCAGTATAATTTGGCCTCTAGTGTGTATGGGAGTGTATACGAGCCAAGTTCCAATTTATTCACCATCTTATTGTGTCTTGTCATATTTGAACTTTAATATATACAAATATAACATAGAGCTTAGGAATACATTATACATGTAATTTTCAAAATTTCTTCAAGTCAAATTCAAAACTAAAACAAGCCTTTTCTATATAATTTATTTCAGAATAATTACTATAAAATGGTTAATAATTTTGATCATTAATAAATTAGCTGCGTTCTAAAATGCTAGTACTAGATTGTAAGACGGCGAAGTTACCTTGTCTTGATATGATAGATCTGGCGCATGCGCATATGCTGTGGCAGTTATATGTGCAACCAATACACACTCAACACTAAACCTTACAACCTTGACATAAGGTTGATTTTCCAATAATATCGAGAATAATAGAGACAAGAATACCTACAACTGGGTGAGGCCTGTCTTAAATTGAACTAATTGAGTAGGAGTATGATAAAAATATAATAAATATGTACATACATAATATTAAAAGCATACGAAAAAATACATTTTTTTTAAATTATTGTGTTGTTACAAAGAATTAAAAAATATATACAAAGTGCTACCCGAACTGTCAAAAACTGGGCAAGTGCGAGTCGAATTTATACAGAGTGTTCCGTAACTTGAAATTGAGGGAGTCAATGTAACCTAATTACATGCCATATTAACAAGCAACAAAACTACACGACATCTGTACAGGGCCATCTAAATGTTTTAGATTAATTACTGATTTCTATATTACGCTAGCAGTTACCCGCAGCTACCCGATTACCCTTTA
>DVXP01004832.1:0-10028 GCA_018235645.1 Junonia grisea
CAACGTGAATATGGCAAATACTCCAAATGAGTAAGTCCATCTGCCGTGACAGAGAAAACATCTCAATGTCAACGTGAATATGGCAAATACTCCAAATGAGTAAGTCCATCTGCCGTGACAGAGAAAACATCTCAATGTCAACGTGAGTCTGGAAGGGGTTCCAGTGGAACATTCCATCTGTCGTGGTATATAATCACACTCGATACCATCACTCAAAGTTATACGTTTCTATAAACAAAATAGAATTATGTTTGAACTAATATACCAATAAAATAATGGCAATTGTAACTCACAGTCAAAAAATGCTGCGCAGCTCTCGGGAGTCCACTCTCCTGCCCATGCCACCATGTTTTCCGCTGCGGCTTCTGTACGCTTTCCGTACGAGCCAGCTAACAACTCCAACTCGTAGCGATGATGTGGAAGTTGTTTAAGGACCTTGTAGGGGCCACGCATGCAAGAATCTAATTTGCCTACTGACTGAGATGTTTTAATCACGAATACCAAATCGTTAACATTAAACACATTCGGTGATTTACGAGCTTTATTGACGTAATCATCTTGTTTTTGCTGATTAGTCGTCAAAAGTGACGCGGCACGTTGTCTACGTAACGTCATGGTTGCCTCACGGTTAGGAGTAGCAATATCTATCGCAACATCTCGGACAAGGGCGCGTATTACTGGTGTTGAAGAGTCGCTACCAATAAGTAATTGAAGAGGTGACATATTAGTGGTGCTATGTTTAGTACTATTTATTATGAGTTGTGTTTTCCACAGCACATCAGACCAACTTTGATTTTTATAGTTTACTTCGATTCGGAGTAGATTCAATAACGTTCGGCAATACCGCTCAGCCTGTCCATTTTCGTGATGCATACTTGGCGTGATAAAATGAATGTCACTACCAAATGATTTCACCATATCTTTAAACGCGGCGCTTTCAAACATCCGGCCTCGATCAGTGACCAAAAGTTTCGGAGACCCAAACAGTGAAACCGCGTCGGTAAAAGCTCTTTTTAACTCATTTGTATCTTGACGGTAAAGTGAGTATAAGAGGCAATATTTCGTGAAAGCGTCAATTATTATCAATATGTACGTATAACCCTGAGATTCTGTTAAAGGACCAAGAACGTCCATATGTACTACTGAGAATGGAGCATCAGGCTTAGACCAGGACTCTATCGGTTGATGAGGGGCTCGTGGTACCCGTTTGTGAGAAAGACATACGATACAGTGCTTTAAATATTTTCTTACAAAAGCACGCAAACCGGGGAACCAAAAATGCCGTAATATGAGTTCTACTGTTTTATCGTAACCAATGTGGTCTTGGTCATCGTGAAAAACGTGAAGTAGACTTAATCGATACCCCTTAGGAATATAACATAATAGGCGGGATTCTTCACCAATGGCACAATATTTAACATATAAAAGTCCATTTTTAAGGACATATCGGGAAGAGTCTAATTGCCCATTATTAAGTTTATCAATAAGATTAAGCGTCTCTTCGTCCGCGGATTGAGCTAATTTAGCCCAATTTTTCGGGTTTTGTATGTGACGTACATCGACAGGGTTCCGACTCAGATAATCGGCGTGAGACATAAAAGACCCCTTCCTATACTCAAATGTATACTGGAAGTCTTGCATGAAAAGCCACCATCTGGCTACACGTGGCAGTAAATCCTTTTTGCGTTCGGTTAATTTTAAGGCGTTACAGTCAGTAATAATTTTGAAGGATATTCCTAACAAGTATTTTCTAAAATTTTGAAGGGCCTTCACTACAGCCAAGGTTTCCAGTTCGTACGAGTGGTACTTGGATTCCGCACCCTGAGTGGATTTACTAAAATACGCGACCGCGCGTCTGAGTCCACCCGCGTGTATTTGTATTAATACCGCACCATAACCTATTGAGCTTGCGTCGGTATGCAATTCGGTCGGTAATTTGGGGTCATAAATAGCAAGGACGGGTTCGTTTGTTAAGCAATCGATTATGAACTCGCGTGCTTTATCTTGTTCTGGTCCCCACTCAAAGGACACATTCTTTTTAGTTAGACGCGCAATACAAGCTGTTCGCTGAGCGTAATTCGGAATGTACCTTCTAAAATAGCCAGCAAGACCGAGAAATTGACGAATCTGTTTGACGTTACGTGGCTTAGGCGAATCTATCAACGCTTGTATTTTACGCATACTCGGCCTAACCTGACCATTTTTAATCACCCTCCCGAGATATTCTATTTCACTACTGAGGAAAGTGCATTTTTTTAAATTAATAGAAAACCCCGAAGATGTCAGCGTTTCTAAAACTTGTTTTAACAAAATTAACCCTTCAGATACAGAGTTCGATAACAAAAGGACATCGTCTATGTATACTAGAACCTGTTCCGAATCTATGAAATGCTTTAGAGTTTTTGAAATAATCCTTTGATAAACTACCGGCGCATTAGATAACCCGTATGGCATTTTAATATACTCAAAGTGACCTTCCGGGGTCACGAAAGCGGTTTTAGCAATTGAACTCGCTTCCATAGGTACCTGGTGGAAGCCAGTGGCCATGTCTAGGCTAGTAAAGAATTTACTTGATCCTAATCTGTCGATATGGTCCTCTATTAACGGTAACGGGAATTTATCTTTAATAGTTCTTGAATTCAAAACCCTATAATCGACACACATTCGGTCGGTACCGTCCTTTTTCTTAACTAGGATCACCGGACTAGCATATGGAGACTCGGATTCACGAATTATCCCTTTAGTCATTAAGTCCTTAACAATATTTCGAACGCGAAGTCTTTCGTCATGCGACAACTTATATGGTCTATAACATACCGGTTCATTATTCGAAAGCTCTATTTTCATGCTACCTGTCGTAACTGTTGAAGAAGCTGTGCCACTTATAAATGAATTTGAAAAATTATTAATAACTGATAAAAGCTGTTCTTTCTCTTCACCTTTAAGAGGTGTGTTAACATTATTAACATCAAAAATATTGTTTACGTCCATAGGCACAATTGAATGCGTCAAAAGTTGAACTCCGTTTTGTCGAATATATGTGATGCCCTCGCGATTTAATATATCAGTACCAATAATAACCGGAGTACTAATACAACTATGCGGTACTACATAGAAATCAGCTTCAATCGATATGTGAGGTAGTTCAACAATTAATGTTACAAACGAAGTACACTCGACAAGCTGACTTCCTATACCTCGTAAAGCGCGATAAGTTGGTTTGTGGCTTACATTAAAATGCTTTAATATTGAATTAGAAATAAGTGATATGCAAGAACCACTGTCAATTAATATATCTATCGGCACACCGTTAATTACTGCGCTTGTGATATCAGTGTTAGATTTTAATATACCACTATCTGATTTCGTACAGAAATTAACATTACGTTGGTTACTATTATTGGATTCGGAACGCTGTTTTACGAAACAATCGTTAACTAAATGACCGCTCTTTTTACAAAAGGTACATATTTTCACAGGAACCGACTCGGTTTTAGGCGAATTCGACTCTAAATGGTTAACTGGACGCATTCTTTTTGCGCTAATACAATCTGCACGTTTGTGTCCGATTTTACCACAAAAATGACAAATTAAATTGTTAAAGCCTCTCTTGTTCCCGTTGTTACGACTCATAGAATTACTACTAAAATGCGGCACACGAGAAACATCGCGGGTAGAACGAAAATCATTTTTCGGCTTTACGTACATTGACATAAATTGCACTAAGTCATTAGGTTGTAATTTAGCATTAGTGGCTGCGGCTTTAATATGAGGATCGGAAATACCTCTCAAAATAATGGCAACAATTAACTCATCAGACAACCCTTTGACCAAGCGCAATCTTAATAACGAGCGTCTAGCATATTCGGCATAAGAGGCATAGCCTTTGGAATCCTTGGTCATCACTTCGTAGAGAATGTTCGCAATATCGACGGCTCGCGGGCACAATGCTTTAAATTCGCGTTTAAAGTTTGTCCATGAACGATCTTCACTGGACCACTCATTAAGCCATAAACGTGCTTCCCCTTTTAAACAATTTCCGATTCGCGATAAACACTCATTGTCGTCCCAACCGTTAAGCTCTTTAGCCCTATCTACTTCTTCACACCAAGCGTCGATATTGTGAACATACGGGTCAAAGTTAGAAATAAAATAATTATGAGACCTTACTTTAACTAACGAATTGATGGCCTCCGCGATTCTGCCAGCTGTGTCCTCGCCTGTGGATATGCTGCCTCGTGACACCGAAGCAGGTTGCCGACCCGTAGTCGAGTCGTCATCCCGCGTATCGTCGGTGTTCACATCGCTCGTGAGTGTGGGTAGTATTTGCGGTGGCTGCGATGTGTGCCCCAAAGATGTCGATGGGACCTGTAACAATAGCTCGGACGACGGTGGCGGTGGAACAAAACGATCTTCAAGCGCGTTTAATCTTGCAAGGATGGTATCTAGTACATCTTTAGTTGACTCACGTTTACGTTTCCGAGATCGAGATTGATGCTCAGACATTTTTGTTTTCTCATTAATTAGCAAAAACTTAAACACAAACTAAAGCAAAATAAAAGTAATCTAAACATAAAAACAACAAAGTTAACTCTAATATAAGTCAGGTTTACCAAAAGCGGGTAGGCAATCAGGCACTATCCCACTTCTGATATTATTGATCAGAAGTGAAATTAATTAAAAAAAATACAAAACGCACACAAAATTTATATTCTCAGATATTACAAAAATTATTAATTTAATTATATTTAACTATTACAAAATTAAATGAATTTAGCAAGTAAACTACGTCCACACGCTCCGACCGTCCGAGCAAAAATGTGTCCACGACACCGCGAGTATCCCCCGTCTTGACACCTGGCATGACTCGATGGCGTGATCGCTAGCCACGCCCCTTTCCTATGGGTTATCTTCTAACAATAGTTTATTATTGGTTTGGTTCGACCAGAGCAGAATCCTACTTCTGCGGAAGATCAGAATAAAGTAGCTAATATAGCTGCGTTTTGTATGCTACGTGAGGAAACATGAAGCCCAACTTCCTTTCGCGACCTTTTCCTTTCTTCCCAGGTAGGCAGGAAATACATTCATAGTTACTTTCTTCTTACTAGCTTCTGGAAGGAGCTGGGTTGGCTGAACTAGCCAACCTTTTAAACCAGCACGCACAATGGACCGTCTTAGAGTCTAAGTGCGGAAAATGGAGCCCATCATCAAGTATCAAGTATCATAGTTACTTTGATGCAAAAAGATATTCAACTATTTTGGATCGAGGAAATTGGAGTATGTGGTAGTCCAGTGTTGGTAAACTCCATCAGTTTAATAGATAATAATTATGTTGAAGAAATTATCAGGCTCCAAGAAGTGCCAGCACGTAATGATAAAATTGACTCCATTTGACAAATGATTTGAGTACCTTCAATATTTTATCACATCCAGTAATTAGTTATTATTTGGCACACATGATAAATACAAATACGTAACGTTTATTACCAGTAAACAACCAAGCAGATTCCAGGAAAGTAGTTGCCACTAAAATAAACACTCGTTTTTCCTGTAAGCACAAATATTGACATTTCCTTGTGAAATGTTAAGTATCCTATAATTCAGAACGCTAAATCTTTGAATATCGTACATTTATATCAACTAAATACACATTGTACACACCAAACACCGTAAGCACTTGCTCAAACAAACAGTTTCGAGTGAACTTCCACGGGCGCAACGTCAAATGTGTTGCTAAACTTCGCTGTATACGAATTTAGTACTTCAATAGCTATATGTATAATTACTAAAATCATGTATATGCGCTTATCATTTTGTATTGGTATAGTTGGTGTTTATGTATGTACACTAGTTTTGTAATAATGGATGCTTGCGGATATGATGTAATGTTAAGAAAAGGAGGCAAACGAGCAGACAATTCCACCTGATGGCAAGTGAACATTGTCGCCCATGGACATCTGCAACGTAAGGAATGGTGCAGTTGCGTTGCCGGCCTTCAGGGAATAGGTGCCTGTACACTCGACGCTTGAAAGCCCCCAGATTATAGCGCTCTGGGAAAACCTTAGTAATAAGTCGCAGTTTTAACTGTTTGCAATTTTAATACAGTCTTCATTAAATGTTTATATTTTCTAGGTTCGATTTACGTACTTACGTTAAAATATTGATATTGAAATACAATACATACAAGGGACCTTCCTTCCTACTTCCTTATAAATATAAGGAAGAAGATAGAACTCATGAAAAATGCATTTTATTAGATAATAATTATATTTAATGAAAAAATAATAAGATGACATTCACGAATAGACTGAATTATATTTCAGTTGCATTGTTACAAACTTCATGATAAGTGACTGCAAATAATAATTCATCTCATACCATCTGCGAGCTAAAACTTGTTATAAAGTTTATGTCCAACGTAAATATAATATAACGTTTATATCGTAGTAGTTAATATTAATTTTTATTCTTCAAAAACGAACAAATCACTTATTTATCCTTAATTTTACTTATAATTACTTTATCAGTTGAAGATTATTGATAATTGGTAATAAATATCGTATTTTCGAAAACTCAGACCCAAAAGAAGTGAAATAAATGAAGAAATGAATCTTCGCACTAGCAAAAACAGTGAGTAAAAGCTAGCATTTAACAATCGATTTGATCCATACTTTCTGGGACATCCTGTATATATAATTAAAATTTTTTTAAGTAATTTTTCATGGTGTGTGATAATATCTGCGATACGACAAATTATCAAGAGTTGAAATCGAAAAGTGGCCAGATAATGGACTTGAACTAAAGTTATGAAAGTAATTTACGTACGAATGAAAACAAAACGTTAAGCTGCGTTCACATAATCGTACATTTATACGTTTTTAAATAACTAAAATTCATTTAGAATTTTATGCTAGAAGTCTATATCTCCCCATACTTATTGTTTCTATTACTTCCTTATTCCGTATTATAGTACGTATATAGGTTGGTTCAACGGGAAAATAACAAACTCTCATAAAAACCGCATAAAGTAGCTCGTATAACTATGTTCGCACAGCGAGTAAAATAGCAAGGAGGCTGGCTAGTCTGAACTTGGGCCAGTTCTTAGCAGCCTAATCACACCTAATCGCTGTTGGTCCGAGGTTAGCCCAATCGTTTAAGATTGGAACACGAAGAAAACATGAGCGAAATTAATCTTTCCTTAGATTTTATCCTTCCTTTTCACCCTATTCCCTGTCACTCAAATTTAAGCTTTCAGCGCAATTATAACAGTTTCTATTGGTGAAAATATTTAAGGATTGCGATAATCACTTAACATTGGATGACCTGCCCTCGCCATTTAACCGTTATTTTTATTAAAAAATATAATTATTACACGGTTAATGTGAATACAGCTTAAGCATTCTAAAACGGTTGGCCGCAAATCTTTTCACAAAGTCATTAAGTATAATGTTTAAAGTTATATTACGTATTCCTAAATTACATCCTTAATTGCAGTTTGAACACCTCGGTATTTATGGGATTCTCAAGTGAGATATCGAAATTATATGGTTTTCTTGGGTTACCTCCGCTACATTACGGACACAATAAGAAAATATGTAAAATATATAACTTGATATAATGCTATGTATATTAAAATGATTAGAGTATCGTAACATAGAGAATACGGGCCTTTAATAGACATTGGTTTTTTATTTTTGTCACAAAGAGATTCATCGGAGATTTTCTGTGATCAGTCCCATATTACCACATTAGATGGACATAACACAGTTAGGATGTACCATGTAGATAACATTATTATTGTAGACAAGGAAAGCTTAAAATTTTTCTAGAAAAGTCCATAGGTACTGTCCGCTCCACACATGGCTCGTCGGAAAATATAGTATAACGCGATGACATTTCAATTTCAGTTTGTATGTATGTGTGTGAGAACGATTGTGTGGAGGATTGGACGTTTTCAATTTGGTGACTTTACATATTTAATACGAGAGCGGTGTAAAGGTTTTAGAATTTCGCGTTTTTATTTCGTCTTCAGAAGCAGAATTTGTAACAAAGTAAATTTTTGTATAGATTTAACTTTGTGTACTAACTTTTATCCTAACCTAACTTTTATCTTTAGGTACCTACTGATATTTTATGTTAGACCTGCAATATAACAAGTGTACCTATGTTTTCATATTATTATTATGTTTTCATAAAAAATGTAACCATCTTTTATCAGTAAAGATATAACCGAGTAAATAAGTCGACTGCCACAAATATTATAACAATTTATTGATGTTATTATTTTCTAAATAAGTATAGACTCAATAATTGCTAACTATTATTTATTAAGTGAATGTGGCAAAAATATTTTCTATATACATATTATACATGTTTAATGTTTATATTTAACTCAGCCATAATACTGTTCCAAAGATAAACAAGATTTATTTACTAAAAGATAATATAAGTTATATATGTATATATAATAGTTATTGCCCTCAGCGTTGAATTCCATCTAGCCTTAGACTTGAAATAGTTTGGCTGAAGTCCAAGCATCCAATAAAGGTAAAAATGTTATATCTTTATATTAATATACCTTTTGAACTCAATCGATATTATGACAACCTTTACTTGAGTATCTTGAAAAAGACAAGTAAATAATTAATTTGTGTCATATTATACTATCGATAAATACACATTTAGTTACCGCAGTTAATCATGCGACATGTGATTTTAGTTATAAATAATGGTATCCGATAATGTTTGGGCGTTTGGGCAAAGTTCATATATTATTGGAATACTACCTATTTGGTATTTAATGACAAATTAGCTCAGAATTACAAGCTTTGTTTACAATTCTAGGGAATTCGTGAGCAATAAGCATAGCAATCTATATATGTAGGTATTAAGATGAAGTCATTAGTGTCTTCATATAAAATACAAGGATTTGTTCGCAGCTTTGCCTACACTAAGATATAATCTTTCATGAAAACTTAAGTAACGTTTTACCCTTTTAGCATTCAGATATAAAATACTATTTTATAAAATACTGTTTCGTCAAAATCCATTCATACGAATGCTTATGTAATAATAGCTATATTTGTGCCATTTTTTAGTCCAATTCAATGGATTTCATAAACAGTTACCTTTATATGTATGGCTACAATTTTGGGATCCGCTCTGCTTTCAGATTATTGCTTCGTTATAAATCTTCTTCCCGGTATAAATTTTAACCCTAGAAAGAACCATATTGTACCATACATAAAAGATAACCATACGCTTACGAAGCGCACAAACTTTCAATGCAATTTTTAATACATTACGGTTAAGATTTCTATAAATGATTTCTGTACTTAAAATGTATATAATATGTGTATAAATAAATTGCATGTATTTTATTAATATTTATATTTTTAATGTTATTATACTAAAATTACAAAATACTCAATAAAATCCAACTAAAATTAACAGTCTTCTGTTTAAAGGAACAAATCTAGTAAATTATAACAAAAATTGTAGTTTTTATTTTTATTTTAAGAAGCTTATGATATAATCTGTCTTAAAAAGAATAAAAATAAAAAATTAACAAAATTTAAAAACATTTGTGGCATACATCAATTTCGTGTTCACCACAGACTGCACTTTTACATATCGCACAAGACATTTTGGACATCCTTTTGTTTTGTACGTGCAGAAGTTACAATAACGTCTTTTTTTTTGACGGAGGTTCTTCTTCTTCATGTAAAGGACTTATTTGGTTAGTTATTGGAAGTACAATTTCGATATTGCTTCGTACATGTCTCGGCAAAGTAGGAGCTTCCAGTGTTTCCGTCATCCATGCATTAGTGAGCTGAGAACTAAGCTGTTTCATATATTTTTTACGACTCAAGGGCTTATTCTTCATTGATAACATATTATGACAGTATATAATATATGAATTAAGAAATGCTATGTTCAATATACCATAGAAAACTCGGCTTCAGATTCAGCGACTTCTGATAATTCGGGCCCCAAAAAAACTTCTTCACGTGATACGGAACCCATCT
>DVXP01004833.1:0-10028 GCA_018235645.1 Junonia grisea
GAATTTAAACACAAATTTAGCACTTAAAAATCCAGCGGTGCTAGCCAGGGTTTGAACCCGTGACCTTTGGTTAAGATTCACGTGTTCGCACCACTACTCCATCTGGCATCTCGGCTCTTAGACAGAAATACCTACTAGATGATAAAGATTACATCACATCCACCAATTTGAGCAAGTGGTATTATAATAATTCCGATTGCCCAATAATATGTTTCAAACTTTACATTTAACTGAATTTATTTGTAATTATTGAATCATTATTCAAACTTAAAAGGACAGTTGGCGCCATTATTTGTTTTAATTAAAATAATTTTGCTATAGTACAGTAATAATTTACTGAATAAAATATGACTTCATATTGTAGACATTTGTTTAAGAGGAATTGTTTTAGCGTCGCACAGAGGTCAAACAATATGTAGGTATTTAATAATTTATTTTTACTCGAAATAAATTTTATGAAAGATGCGTTCAATATACTTAACTAATGTTTCTAAATTAGTTTTTTTTATGGGATGGGACGGCAAACGAACTGACAGATCACCTGTTGGTAAGTGAATGCTGTCGCCAATGGACATTTGCAGCACCAGAGGAGCTACAAAATGCGTTGCCGGCCTTTTAGGGTGTATGGAGGGGGGAATGGATGGGGAAGGGGTGGGGAATTGGGCCCCCGGTACCCTTACTCACGCGGCGAAACACGACGCAGGCGTTTTCTGTAACGCCGTGGTTTCACTCCGGTCGAGCCGGCCCATTCGTGCAAATGGATGGCAAATCGTGCAAATGTTTCTAATCGGAACAAGGTTTGACATTTTTAGTCTTTTAAAAAAATATATATTTATATTACAATCGTACAAGATATTAAACCTTTGAAAGCAAAATCGCGGGAAAGTTAATCAATAAGTTTTTCTTCCCATAGACAATTCACTGGGGATCCTATATTGTGAGACAATTGAAAAATATATGAACTTATCTATACAAATAAATAAGATTGTGATGTCTGTTTGTATATTATAATAACAATATTACATTAAGAATATAAAGATTTACATGAAAGTAAGCTAAAATGCATATTTTTTAATATTGTTCATCTGTCTGTTTGTTTTGACAGGACAGACCGATTCTTACAGGACTTACTGGCAAACAATTAAAAATATAAGTTCGGTTCCCTAAGGTAAAGTAAAAGTAAAGGCCGATTTAAGGTACCTTTACCTAAGGCAAAGAGAAGAGAAGAGGAAATAATTCTGCTACCTGCCTTTATTTTATTTAGACAGTGCTTCTAGCATGCAAAAAAACTTACTTACTTACTTACTATGATGGCTCTACAACCCAAAGTGAGTCTTGGCCTCCGCGAGTTTACGCCACTTGTCCCGGTCTTGCGCCATTTCTCGCCAGTCACTGGCTTGAAGTTCGTGAAGATCAGATTCGACGGCGTCGCCCCAGCGATACCTGGGTCGTCCAACGGGCCTTCGTCCAGATGGTCGTCCCAGATAAGTTTTTTTAGCGCCACGATCTTCACTCATTCTTTGTTATGGCCAAACCAGCGCAGACGGTGAGCCTTTGTCACGCCAATGATATTGGGCTCAGCTATGAGTCGCTGTATTTCGGCGTTTTCTCGGACTCTGAGACTTCCATCTTCCCTTTTTACGGGACCCAATACCTTATTTACGCAAAAAAAAACTCCAGAAATTATCAATAATAGGCGGAGTCGCGGGTCGGAGCAAATACCTATTTCCATATATCTCATTGTCTCCTAAGAACGGACACAAAGAGCGTTATTAAGTCGGCTGCAGAGAAGAGGAAATATTTCCTAGCCCCAGTAATTAATATTCCTCTCTGGTTTCCGTTAGTTTAATTGAACTGTAAAGTATTTTCTAAACGTCGAATGTTTTTTAGCGAATTGTTAGTTGAAGAAAATAGTTCTGTCGATGAATTGGTTGAAAAGTCTTTATTAGATGTTTTCCGTTTGCTTAGGGAGAAGGATTATGTTTCTGAGTTTTGTTATGGATACAGTAGACAGACAAGCAGGGTACTCACTCCATAAAGCTACTTTACCCACAATAAATTGCAGCATCAGAGGAGCCACTAGTATAATAAAAGTAGAATGATATTATAAAGTAAAGAAGGGGGGATGCTTTCACAATAATCATAAGAAGTGCAGCTATGTTGGCTTTTTTACGACAATTTTCTTTGACAGGGTGGACTAAAGATTGAAGAAAAAGCTAACATAGCGTAAGCCAAAAATGTCTACTTTTCAGGAGAATAAAAAAACCGCATAGTTTTTTTTCTAACCATTTAGAAACGATTAAGATGTATATGTGACTCGAAATATCATTTTTATTCGATATTTTTAGTTTTTGATTTTTTAGGTGATGGGCCATTATAATTTCTAGAAAATGTCATAAAATTTTCTAAACAGCCAAAAAATAATATACGCAGTGTTAAAACTTCACTGACGAAATGACGACATACCTACGAGCTGCAGTTGGGGAGTCCACAGATGTATGTATGTATGTATGTATGTATGTACATTGATGTTTGTGTTTTTGAGAACGTTTTGTAGGTGTCATTAGATTTTTTGACTCCATTGTAGATTACAACACAACATCCTTAATATTTTAATAGGTCAGTTTTTTTTTTGTATTATTAAAGAGTTATCAATGAGTATCAATAAGTTTGATAAACACCTGTTGTAAGTGACTGGTTTATCAGTTAATTATTATCATTTGTCACTGTCTATTTTTGATCATTAACTTATACGTGAAATCACACGTTATGATTGATTAAAAACATTGTGCGTTTTATCAATTCTATGAATCCCGATCGCGTCAAGTCTTTATGGCTGAAAATATATTCAAGATCAAAATCTTGAATATATTTTGAGCAGTTTTTTCTTTGTTTTATCTATATATATTTTTTATTTTTACCTTCTTATATTTCTGATAGGTATACTAAATGGAAATGTTGGACCAGGAATTTTGAATTACGTAACGAAAAAACTCTCAACGCTAACGGATGAAAAGTAAGTAGTTCCTTCATTTCCCTTTAAGGAAGAAAACATGGCATTAAAAATCATTGAGCAAGATATCACCAAAAAACCAAATCGATATACACAATTCACTGATTAAACAAAAACGTCTGCAGTACCCTTAAACAATGATCTCTCTTATGGACGTAAATCATTATTGTTAATGTCGGTAAAAACAATAGTTTTGTGAGATTCCCATGCAGGCGGTCCCACGGCCTCCGCGGGTAGCTTGGTGACACACTCTTGCATTGCCCAATAGGTTAGGGTCAAGACACTGGGAAACCTTCAGTTTAGAAATGATGACGAGTTGTCATGGTGCAAATTGGTCGTCGAAATTGGCGAAACCCGTCTAATGGAGCCATTTAAGTTTGAAGTTTAGGAAAATGGCAAGTTTAGACAATGTGATGACAATTTGTGTTCTAAGGCGAAAAGAACACTTTTCCCTGTAAATTGTTTATTATTTCGCCTTTGCATTTGAGCGTTACTGTACGCGTTTCTTGGCCGAAAAGTATTGAAACTTACAGGTTACGTAAGGTTACCGTAACTGTTACCAAGTAACAGAATTGTTTTTCCGTTACGAGACTGAAACTTTCATATGTGTAGGTCTTGCTTAATAGAAAATTAAATCTAACGAAATATACTCGTACATCACGAAAGTGCTAAATTGTCAATAATTTAATTTGGCAACTAAACGTTTTAACTTTTATATTTTGGCAGAACTTTAAAGGCATTTATTAAAGTTGCCACAACAGCCTGTAAGCGTTCCACTGCTGGGCAATGGCCACTTCTCTTATTAAGGAGAAGGTTAATGAGCTTAATCCACCACGCTGCTCCACAGCAGGTTGGCGGATATACATATGTCAGAATTTTTTCCCACGATTTCCTTTTGTTGAAACCATGTGTTAGATCCCATGAGCCATATCGACCATATAGTTATTATTATAATCATATACTTTACTTGAAGATAACTGAAATATTTTCGTGATTTAAACTAATTCAATACATCAGTTATGTGTTCCCTTTATTATAATAATGGAAACAATCAGCAAGATGCACAGTTACTTACGATCAATAACAAAATTATTCTACCACCAACCGATGTGATAAAATAATGAAATATTTCAGATTTTATTTTATCCAATTTTGTAGGCATTTTTCTTTAACTGTTTGTTATTAAATTATAAAATATCTAAGCAGCCAAATTAGCGCTATATTCAATCCTCTGCAATAGCTTCAGAATTTAAATTATTACGAAAGTTAAGGTAAGGGCACCTAATTCCGAGATATTCTAAAAAATCTGCCTAATCTAATCTGATTCATAAGTTTTTATTGTAAAAATGTTATTAAATTAAAGCTTTCTAGAATAAAATAAAGTTACGCTAGCAGCGAAATTTATCGACTGTCGTAAAAATGTTAAAATATTTCGGTCACGATTAAAGGGATCCCCACAGTTTTTGAAGGCTGAAAACCACGCAATACAACCTCAAGACCACTCTCATTTCCCTTCAAGTTCGAGTGTACTTGGGGAGATTACCGCTTTCTCAACAAAAATGGTCACAATCCTAAATCGATATACTATACTTATAGACTATAGATAGATTGCGTTCGGTGTATATTTTTTATGTTAATGAAGTCGCTTAAGTTATTATTAATATTTAAGATGACCAAGTGTAGAAAAAATGAGATAAAAATCGAAAATCATTCATTCGTAAGGTAAACACAATCAAAATTGTAGGTGTACTGTTGTTTTATCTTATGAAGAAGTTGTATCTATTGAAAAAACTCCTATGAACGTGATCTAAAATATTTTTCAATATCTATCTAAAAGAAATATCTATTTAAACCATTTTCTCGAATCCTCTAGATACATACATGCCATCAAACATTCAATGTTTAAGCACAAACTAGCGTTTGCTTGCAGATCCATTAGATTTTCTACTAAAGCACGGGATGAGCAGCGGCTGGGCATGCAGAAACGATCCTGCAGCCTCTTTGTTTTCGTGCTGATGGCGGCCATCGCAGGGGCTTTTAGTGAGTGCCATAACATGATCTCACCCAAGGAGTCGGGTATTATACAATATATTACCGCGGATGATTAAATAAAATAGGTAACTCTAGTGGTTCACAACTAGCTTCATACACATGTATCTAACTCACCACGATATAGGCTTAAAAATCTCTACAGTACAGATACAGGTTAACACCAAAACACTACAACAATTTCATAACTAAAATTACGAGATCTCCACACAATTTGATTATCGACGAGTTTGGTAACATAGGAACACGTGAATCGCTCCGTCACGTATGGACCAAGGCCCTAAAGTTTCAGTGTTAACTGACACAGCAAACATGTAGTGTGGAGCTAATGCGGCCTCGTCCCGTCCAGATGGAAATAGAACTTGTATTTGTATCGATATAACGTTTATTACATATAGTATGGCATGGGTAATGAAATATATGTGGTGTCTGTTTGTAAATGCTTTTGGGAAGGGTTAAAATGGTGGTCTTTTCGTTTGTGTTCAAGGCATATGTTTATATTGCGCAGGTCTAATAGAAGCCACATTAACAGTAATATCTGCTGCTCTAAGGTCACAACAATACATGGGATAAATTGTATTAATTTTAGGAAAAACATTAATATGACGAATATTTGATTTTAAATACCGTTGTATGTTAAATGACATAAGAGTTTTTATATATTTGTTTGGATAAAATACTATCTAGTCACTCCAGTGCCGTTTAGTGGATAGTTAAAATAGAGATAGCAAAAAATGAAATAGAAAGAAGATTTATAACATCCTCAAAATGTATGTAAGAAGCACAGATAACCTTGACATCATTTTAATGCCCCATTGACTGCCCCAGAAGACGAGTTATGTATTCAAGTGTATGTATGTCAATTTCACTTTTTTCTTTTACTCGGCCTCTAACTAGATAGTAACACATTTTACCTAAAGAAGTTATGATCATAGCTTCTTAATTAATTATTTAGGTATTAGTAGAAATTTTAAAAATTAATCTATGTACATATAAATTGGAAAAAAAATCTCTTCCATGATTAGTCTTATCAGTGGTAAGAAAAATTCCTAACGATATCCTTAATAGATCTTAAAATGAACAGGTCAGCATATTAGTTTTATAGCACACAATATGGGGTTAGGTACATATCATAGTAATTATTTAAATCACATTTTTAACGAGGTAGCTGTTTCAAAACATAAATCCATTCAGCAGAATCACACATCATATTTTTTTTTATCAGCTAGCACAGTATTAGGCATCACCAGTTAATAGCAATATATTTAGTTTCAACGTAAAATCGTACCAGACAAACAGACATTCGCATTAACAATATTAGTATGGATATCAAGAGTTCATTAAAGCGAGATGAAGAACCTATCCCATACATTCCCTATCAATACGTGCCGGGAACGACTCGCATTGTTCCTGCGCCGCAAGATGAGTCGACGGTGACGCAACATCTAGTAATATGCGTTGAGACCAACTCCTTCCGACACTAGGGTTGAGACCTAGGAGGCTAAGAGTATTGTTTAGTGATCTGCTGAAGTTTGTATTGATAAGAGTTGGTGTAGTAGTAGTAAATGGTTCAAGATGTTTGTTTCGTGGTGCAAAAAGGTATCTCATCATCTGCAGTAATTCTTGTGTGTATGTATAAATCTTTGTTATTTTTATGAGAAGTAGATCAAATTTAGATAATATAATAGGAGTGGGACATTTGCCCAGCAGTGGGACATATTCAGGCTGTTATTTACCTTCACTGCCTGTTTAATTTGCTATCTAATATCTCAAAACTCAATGAAATAACGACACCAAACGACGAGCAGAGCTCCGTCGCCAAGTTCCCACTAATTAAAACCATTTAGGATTTACTAGTGAAAAACCATCAGATTTCTCATTTATATGATTAAAATGGATGAATAATGAAACCGAGTATATTTTGCTTTATCTGTTATTACGCTGGTGAACTAGCGGGTATAATTATAGACACAAACGTCGTAAAACCTTAAGGGCTCTTTCAAATAGGCAATTTGCTGTTGGTTACTTGGCCTGAACTCGAAGCTCGGTTATTTTACTGCTAAGTATATACCCCACACATACAGATGCTTTTTTTAGATGTAGCATGTAAGTACATTGACGACATAACTAAAGGTAATAGGGAATACTAAAGTACTCAAAGAAACAGCATTTTAAGGTTTTTTCCTGATAATTTGCGGGGCAGAACGTTTCTGTTAAAACGCACAGTAGTGCTCTGCTAACTGTCAAGGTGGTGGCGGTGGTAGTTGATAATTTTGCCTTTACAACTGAATTTCATGATTTCTATTGGCGATTGGTGTGCAAGCGCCCCAACTTTCGAAGGTATCGAAATGTCACGTCTATCGCCTTTCTGTTATTTATATACATTTCACAGGTCTGTACTACAAATTAGTAGAATAACGACCCGCGCCTTATCTTAAAACCCCATAGCTATTAAAACTTTATCGATTAGTTAATTTCCTTTACAAAATTATACACACAATAAAGATCACAAAAGTCTAGATATTTGCAGCCCTATCACAGGAAGTACAATTTAAAAATGGCGCTAGCGTCTGGGCGTCGTCTGCGCAAGCGTATGCGCGGCGCATCCCGCCTTTCCGCCGGTGCGCGTCACAATCGGTTAAGGAATGCAGGGTGCAATGTACTGGGGACCTATGAACCAGTGGTACATTTTTTGAAGTAAAAACCCAGACAGACTGTATAAGGCTGGTTTTTTTGGTTTTGCCTTTTCGTTTCTTAGTGTAAATGCTGCCTATAAAAGTCATAATGATGGGTGCAATGTACTTGGACCTATGAACTAGTGGGACATTTTTTTGAGTTAAAACCCAGACAGACTATAAATAAGGCTGGTATTTTGGGTTGTTGTTGCTGAATTATAATAACTTTTTTAAAGTTAAATGTTGACTGTAAAAGGTTTTTTAGTAATTGGGTTTTGCTGAACACTCAATGAAATATAGTTAGGTCGGTGGCGGGTCATGGAATCACTACTGATGTTTATTCCGAATCAATTGTTATTATGAAATTAGATTTTTTTTTTTCATTCACAATAAATCAATATTTGAGTTAAATTGAAGAAATGTAATTAATTTTCCTTTGTCTAAATTGAAAATATAAAAAATTTAAAGGAAAATGATAAATTTTTACAGCGATGGCGTCTAAGATTTTTCCAGTATTATCGTGTAGTTAAAAGCCGTAAATTGTCTACTTTAATGGTAAAAATGCCTATTCTGTCCTCCTCCTGTATGCGGGCCATTAAGTACCAAAATTATTAGCTCAATTTCATATTTTAATTGAGGCTATAACAACGTGGCATTGGAGGAAAAATAATCTCAAATAGGTGCGTAATAATTATGACTGTTGTTCATATTTTTATAGTTTTTCTTTTTTTTTTGTCAGTGAACCAAATTTGTACTGCTTAGGTAAATATTTTCTTTGAACATAGTTATTTAATTTTCAAACAGTTGAAGAATTTACTCCAAATACAATATTAACAAAAGTTGGGACTTTGAAGACTTGCCACTTGAATAAACTATTACATAGTAAGTGAATCGTTATTAAGTCGTTTGTTTCACACAATGAGTTATTTCACAATTCGTTCAATATGATCATGGGAGCCTTGAATTTATTTTGAATTTATTTATATTGACGTGATGTTACTGACTGACTCACGTTTTTTAGCCAATAACTACATACATAAAGCACATTTTACGCAGTTTATTATTATTATTAAGATTTATTTTTTTAATTTTATTTGTTTATCTTTCTTTTAATTTTTTTTTTGCATTACACACGATTACATCTTTCTTGCACGTCCGAGGTCAGCTGGTAGAAAATGCTTTTAGCATTAAGTTCACCGTTTATACACATTGTGCAATAAAGTAGTAAATAAATAAATAATAAATAAATAACTTTTTAATTAAATAGACTAAGTATCTTTTGTTTGCTACGATCCAATTTTTAAAGATATGGGGCTTTTGGTTGAAAGTTGGACCTTATCGCAAATAGTTTACATTATCACCTGTATACTGAACTATCAGGCTTTTACAACACTTAACTTAATTTCTATCAAGATATAAATAAAAACAGTAACATCAGTCCAGACTCATAAAGATCTATGTTGATTGGACAACTTTTTCGACATCCGGCGTATAAAATCGTAACATAGGTCTAATAAATGTATTTTCGGTTATGTTTTTTCATTCACCACCCATACATAGTGTATGAAATTATGTATCTCGAGTCATAATCTTAATTAAGACCCGGTCACGGTGTATTAATACGGTTAGTGATTACTATTACGTTTTCTTGGCTCGTTGGGTTTAAAAGCTGGCGCCGATGGTAAGGTTTCTTCATATGGACTTTGAAATTAAATATAAAATTCAACTTTTGTGCTTTTAACGACGTTTTATTGCATGTTCTTCCTGTCCGTTGTGTGTGACCAATTATTTGGCCTGATTTATATGTGGTGTATGATTTTTAAGAACGATGATAAAAGTAAGTTATGAGTGGGGTATTGAACTGATTAATGTTATGAGGTATATGGTTTGATAGACAAGAATGTTGGGTTTCGGTTTAAATTTTTTTTTTCGTTAATTAACAGGTTAATCAAAGAGTACGATTTAAGTGCTTCTAACTTAGATAATTATAATATTTTTAGACGAAAATAAGTTTCTTTCGTGGTTATGTTTTTTGTTTTAAAATAATTCACAAATATTTTTTATATGTCTGATATAACCTGGCTAACAAATAGTACCTTCATTTTAATATAGGTACCTACTTTAAGTGTTTTGTGTTTTCGATTCTCCGTGTTACAAAATAGATTTCGTTATATTAACTTAAACAAGAAAATTGTCTGAGGGGTCGTTCAAGTATACGTAACGCAATTTTTGAAGATTTTAGACCCCCCTCCCCCACATGTAACGCACCGTAACGTTGTTCTGTACCCCTC
>DVXP01004834.1:0-10026 GCA_018235645.1 Junonia grisea
ATTTTTCGTAGTATTTATTTTTCTACTGGTTCGAAGTGTTTCTGAATAGGAATAATATACGTAGTTACAATTAAAACTCATAGTCCGCATTGACCCTGTATTTTGCTTGTCTACTTCGTTAACCGCCTTTTGCTAGTGATTACATAGTTAGTATGTGTAATAAAAATTTGATTAGAATAAAAATCCTGTTTGCTAAATATCACATCGACTAAGTCGTATCGATGATTATATGGTAGAGACCGTAGAGACTTTATAGTTTAGAACAGGTTTTAGGACAGACAGGTAAATAAAAACATTTACTTTGGAAAAACTTCTGGTATTAATAAAATTGCATTTATAAGAATTTATATTATGTATAATGTACTCATTTGTATTTTACACAAAATAAAAATTTTTGCTTAAACTATTTTTAAACAAATCAGTGTGTTTCTATCACTTAATATGGTTCATTGTCAAACGATCTCACAATAAAGAGTTTTTGAGATATTTGTAAGTAAGTAGGTATATCTTAATACCTACTTATGAAGAAATAAAGTAAAAAAGCGTGAATTGTGTACTTTAACATACAAGTGCGAACTTCAACATGTAAACCTATTGAAGTAGTCTTTTTCAAATTATATAGTTTTAAAACGTTGTTAGCACAATAAACATTAATAAAAGAACAATAAAAACATTTCCATTTATCTTCTCTTAATAATTCTGTTAAAGAATAAATGGAAATGTAACGCTTGCAACTATTCGAAAAAGCTCATGTTTATCGCCTTTTACGCTATAAATAAAGCTCTACATTTAATCTTTATAATAATTTACCTACAAAATGAGTTTAGGCCTAATCTAACACGTGTAATGTTTTATTGTTCGATAGGACACGAGCTCGTGACTTTGAATCCGAAGCCAGCTCACTGCCTATAAAGGATTCCGGAAGCTCCATACATGCGGCCCCTCTATCCAGCCAGTGACATAATCGTTGTTTGAATTAATAAATAAAACTACGTAGATAAATTTGGCTGTTGTATGTTGTGAGTAATTGTAAGTAGGTAGTACGAGTAACTGGGTAGGTATAGCGACTTTATTGTAAGAATTATATATCTTCCAGCTACCCTAATGTATTGTTTAAATATTTGATTTTAACTTCAATTTTTACTTTTTTCTAATTACACATTTTAGAAATCAAAAATAATTACCAAATACAAATTATCATTTAGTCTTTTTAGTCTAAAAAGCGTTAAATAAGACACTGTTTTAGCATCCAATAATTACCAGCGTCATGAGAAATAATAATGACATCATTCTAAGTTTTCATTGCATCGTTTTTAAATTATATTGTGTTCGTGTTCAATGTAGGTACTTGCGTATACAATATTGTTTAGTTTGTGGTTGCCCTCAGCCCCAGTTTCTAGAACGGGGAACACGATTGCTGCGCGTGAGTATAAAGTTATTTTCGGTATCCATTATCCAGAAATGGCTACGCTAAGTTTATGTTTGTATTCCACAGGAGTGAATGTTTTTATTAATCAAATATTTTCATACGTACCTACTAAAAACATAGAAACGTACTAAATAGCTAGTAGAATATTACTATGGTGATTCTTCCCAACTTTGTAAGAGTTAAGCGAATGCTATGAAGGTAGTTTTATATTAAAATGCTAAAATGTCACACCGTTGCGCATTTTTCTTACGAATATTGACTAAACTCTTGTATCCTCTCTATGATGTCCTACCTCCTAAAGTCCCCCGTCCCATAAATGTTGAAAGTCTGTTGATGTTTGTGTTTAGACCATTTTGTAAATTTTTATGTAAATATATTAAAAGAAATAAGATTAAGTTGTAAATAAATGTTATATATATTTTGTAGTTAGTTCTAGCAGGTATAAGGGTTTTTGTTTAATATATATGTTTGTGTTGTTCTAGGTTGAGGTTTAACCAAGGAAAGCCTACTATTTTATTTACAGCAAACAAAATTTAATTGTTGACGCGCTTCGACCGCACCGTACAATCTCCTTTGTGTTTTCTCAATCCCACGTGACATTGGCGAAATAATATGTGCTCTAATGGCACAACTAAAAACCATTAAATCAAAAATTGAATTAAATTGAATATTTTCAAATATCTCGTCATATTTCCGTAACTACTATTCCAAATTAAAAAGTGTTAAGGTTAACTGTAGACAAAAACGTCTATATTTAGCGTTAATTTTCAGCTTTTAAGCATAAAAGTGGTTACTGTCGTCGAAGTTTTTCTAATTTTCAAATTTGTACTTGTTTCCGACTTATGTGAATAAATGGTTTTTGGTAATTGTTTAAAAATTTATTTCCAACGTAAACACGAGAAAACTATAATATTAGCACTAGAGAGCATAAATAATATTTATATTATATTTAATATATATTCCTCTCAAACACCTATTACAAATAAAAAGAGGTAGGTATATTAATACGACGTAATATACGATGACATACCTAGGTAAGTAGGTACACTATGAAAATTACTGCAAAAAAGTTATTTACTGAAAACTGAAATTCAACCAATGCTGTTTGAGTAAATCCCAATAGGTAAACACGCTTTTTAATTAAAAAATGTAGGTGTGTACGTTTACCATTTCACAAATTACCTGTGCATGAAAATTGTAAACACGAGGCCTAATAATAAGCATATCGCGTGTTCTCGTTGTCATACATAGTATATTCTATTACAATAATTTAATTTAATATCTTCGTGTTTTGTTTATATTAAATACTTAGCATTTTATGTTTTTATGAAAAGTTACGTTATTCGTATTTTTGTAGGTTGAGGCTTTATAGAGAACTCTGTATTTGCATAACATGCCCGTATTAATGGAACATAGTAATATTGAGTTGGTATGTACCTATATGGTTATAAACGAATATGTTAATTACTATAGCAGCTGTTGGCAGAAGTAGAACATTAACTATAATTATGATGACTAAGGTGGTCATGATACAATGGCGTTGTATAGATTACACGTCTTTAATCTTTAATATAATAAACACATATTAATGTATTTTTAAATATAATAAATTGTTATCTTGAAAAACAAATGAAGAATTGATAGATTTGTCTTCTAGAGAGGGCGTTTATTAATGAATTATTCCTATACAAAATACGAGGAGCGAAGCTCTAGTTTTACACATTGAGTAAAAAATATTTTAAATTAATAATTAAAAACGTATTACACATGAAAATAGCTTTCGGAGTCATACTCATTAAAAATCTACGGTTGAAGAGAGGGCGTGTAAGAGACGTGAGAAGGAAATTTGTCAATTGCAGTAACGTGTGGGGGTGAACTCCGCACGAGATAGAACAGACTGTAGTTTACACTGTAAGCCTTATTACCGCCGCATACGGTGTTCACTGCCATGTTGATATAACATTGAATCTGAATGAACGGTCTTCCAGACGGAACGACAAAGTCGATACTCTTATGTACTGCTATACATAATGCTCTTTAGAGGTTCAAGACATATCGATCTCTGCAGAATACCAGACAGAAGAAAGTCGCACGTTTTAATACAATTCGAAAATGGAATTTTCGTCTCGGTTATTAGCTCTACATTGTATTGAAGATATTTAACGACGACGATTAGGTTAAATATTACTTCATATTGTGTGTAACGAAATATAGCAAAATAATATATTATATTATATGTCTGATCAATTACAAGTGTTATTAAAATACTATTCTAGATATACTTATATTTCAAAGAAAGATATGAGTACATATATCGTATTACAACCGGATAGAGCGTCTCCCGTTACGAAAATATGGAAGTATTTATTATAATTGACTAATTAAAATTTTATATGCCCAACAATAAAAAAGTCTGCTTTTTTACTCGATTGACCATATATAGTTAATTGTAGTAATTTGGCACGCTCTGTAGCCTAAACGGCTTGGCTTTTATCAAGGTACAATTATTAAGCAATTAGATTTACATTTCTTTATATTTTGACAATACCTAGCTGAAAATTTTTGCAACAATCAGCAACAAATTACGTTTTATTTATGAATAATCCATAGGGATTTTAATTTTAAATATATAATACTGTATACCCAGAAAAGTTAAAGCAATGAAAGGTTTTCTACCTGACAGCTTTTAGAACAAAACCATCTTGTCCCGACCACTTTTCGGATTGCACCTGCCCTTGAACGGGCTCGTTGAATGGGACCAGCCATATGTTCAATAGATATTCTATAAAAAACGTGCCTTTGATTTTCTGCTCAATTATTAATAATTATTTTACAAGGAATTAATAGTGTTTAAGACAATATGGTCTTAGAGTTTCTATAAGTAAAGATCCTTCAATTTTTGCGGTATTTTTACAGTAAATATAAAGTAGGGATAGCTTAATATAATCCGTTTTATAATATAGGCTAAATAGTATAGTATAGTATATAGTATAATGCAGGAGACTGCAGGTCGAGATAGTTATGAGAAAAAGCCTATTTCATAATTTGACACAAACCACGTGTTTGCGAATGATTCCTAGAATATGTAGAGGCGTATTTGTCCCTAAGAATGTTAAAACTACCGGTGATGGATTATATTTCAGCATTGTCAGATCTGTGTATTTAGCATAATCTTTACCTGTGTAACCACCTGGAGTTACGACTACGATGTTTAAGAAAATGTAACAATTGACAAAATCAAGATATATTTAAAAGTAGGTATTATAATTTTTAGGCATAGTTCTGTACCACAAGGTGAATTAAACATTCCTGTATTTTTACATAAATATATCAGATATTTTAACTAAAATAATTGTTAAAACTCACTAGTCAGCATCGTCATATTTATGGAATTGGGTCTATTGCAACTATTTATAGAACTCCTAACCGTCCATCAAAACGTGAGTGTAGTATAGTCCCTAGGCGTGGTCAATTAATTAATCTATGGTCAAAAGTTAATCTAAAAACATCGTCGTATTAGTTTGTACTACAATTTATTTTCGTTTAACTCCTGACGTTTATTATGAATCACGATTAGTCATCTTCATCTTATGTAGTACCTACTTACGTATAAATAATTCTAAGTATTAATATGTACTTCCTTTTCCTACTTCCTAAACATTTCTTTAGATTAAGTAATACTACACCATAAAGCCTATCGTATTCTCCGTCAACTGTTTCCTGATAGTGTAATCAATCCATTACAACGCAGCGACAAAATTTTAATTGATGAATAAATATAAATAATTAAATAAATCACGCGATAATTTAATAAAATAATACACAATAGTACGATCTAAAACAATATCGAATACTATGAAATTAACTATTCTTTCTACATTTATATTAATTAATTAATTATCTACGATTTCATGCTAAGCAGTTGCGAAGGACGAATCTCTGTATCTGGTTTAAATTGCATTGCATTAATAGAGTTTGTTGTGACGATGTTTATCTTTTTTATCGCGAATTGATTACAGTAATCATTTTCTAAATTACCTATATCATTGTATTTATAATCTTCGGCAAGTATCGCACATGGGTACTAGTGTTTAATGTGCTTAGTAATTTATTGGTGTAATTTTGTGTTAACGTTCGTCTATTTCGGCTACTAAATAGAAAATCCAGGCCCGGTACGCGAGCGACTCTACCTACACTCAGGACAACATCGTTATTGATCGCGATGGCGCGCTCCCCGGCCGGCATTTTTGCAAAAATCCTTTTTGATAACATAAAAGCATATCGAAATTGAGTTTTAGATAATGATGCTGTACTACCTGAGGAACGCGAGCGACGGCTCAGCGTAGCTCCCACAACACAATTCACCACAACACACGCGAGAGGACGAGCGGCAATACCGACCCGCCCAAGCCAAAGACGCCGAATGAGCAAGTACTATTGTACTCGGTAGTAGCTACCGCATGAACGGCCGATGACATCCAACGAGCGAGAGAGATAGTTCTATCGTCTCCGTCCGTACTAGGCAGAGAGTCGCAACGGCCGATCCTTGTCGAAAGTACCCGACAGTACCCGACGGAAAAGGAGCAGACACGTGAATTGCGCACGCAGGATTCACTGCGTCCTGCGTGCCGATCTTGAATCGAGAAATAGATTGAGTACACACGCCGGGCTCCCGTCCCTACCCGTAAATTAAAGATGGCGACAAGGAAGCTCATTGACATTCATTGTAGAGATCGTTACCCACTTCCTTTATAATAAATGGTGATTTACTATATATAGCAATCTATATCAAAATATAATACATTCAATATTTATATCTAAAAATGGAATGCACATTTGCATTCCTATACAAGAATTTACTCTCTAAACTACCTACTACTAATTCTACTTATTACCATAACTAGCTACATATTAACGATTTTTGGGAATATTTTGAAATAAAAAGCGTTATTAATAATAATTAAAGTTTTATTTGATTTTCATAATAGCAAATGTTATAATACGTTAATTAGGAAAAAACATTTTCAAAAACATTCATTAAAATCGATTATAGAATATACAGTAGTAAACATTATACAACTTTAACGGCAGTGGGTTAAATATATAAAAATAAATATGGACAAATTTTATTTCGGTATAATGTAGAGCACGTCAATGTGGCATTAAGGGTTAAGAGTAAAATATAGCTTCATATGGCGATTATTATCGCGGAAGCAATCTCGATGAGTGTGAAAGTTAGATCAAGTAACAAGTATAATTATCGCCTTTGTACTCGAGATTTGAAGAGAGTTATAATCCGTTGTGCGTAATGCGGTCTCTGCGGTGTAATGTATCCGCTAGAAGACGGCATTTTGCTTAAAACATTACAAGGTGAACATAAAACGTTATACTTAAATGGCGTGTCACCATTTAACCACATTTTAGAAACATTAAAAATGTCAGTTCATTCGTTTAATGTCAGGTGACAAGAAATAGCACTTAACACCACATCAACGACTGTACGAGGAACATGTTTTATGGCACACGTATCACAATTGAAACACATACAAAAATATAAAACTATAATTATCTCTTTTCTAAAAATATAAGATAAACAACATAATTATAGGAACAATTTATGGACTTAAACTGTTTCTATATTTAATTTCAAAACTAATGGCTCTACTTTCTAATAAAATTATTACATAATCTATATAATTTGTCAACTGCCCACATTTTCTACAATTTTACTACATAATACATTTTAAAATTTATTACTAATTATTTTGAATCCAATAAGTTTCAAATATCGACATAACATTTTGAACTTTAAAGCTTCCTACAAATAATGGCATTAAAACATGTTTTTAAAATAAACAATTCTCTTGTAAATATTTTTATATATCATACATGTATAAAATATGCAATACTATTATGCTTGACAATAAATATATAACATATACATAGACAGACATACAATAAAACTGTCAGGACTAGATATATAATTAGTATAATAACAACGAGAACATGAAAGGGGTAGGGGTAGAAAATAGCATACCATTAATTATTGTAATCAAATAATATTAGTAGTTATAAAAAAAAACTTGAAATTAAATGAAAATAACTCTTCCTCATTAAGATCTCGATATTATTGGTATTCTATAGGAAAGTTATAATAATCAATAAGCACCCTAAATCAATGAACTCTAAAGCGTATTTATCAGTAATTAGTAAAAATATCTGTATTTAATAAGGGAACAACATTATATTAAAATCGATTTAAAGTACAGACTATTAAAAAAATGACAATAACATTCAAAATGAAAACAAATCAAAAAATTTCATGCCACTCTCAATCAAATGGAAATTTTACACGGAAAACTGTTGGTTTACCGATTAATTATAGATAGTAAAAATATAAATATATCTGAGTATTGTATTTAATATACATAATATGTATAAGGATATCAATATAAATATAGAATTTAACATATATATAGAATCTATATTATATATAGGTATATTTGAGACCACGAGAGTAATAAGAGCCTAACCGACATTTTTCACAAAATAGATTTAACAATGGTTTGTACATTTTAAATATTTGCATGTATACAAAATAAAGTATATAAAACGTAACAACACTTTCTTGATGTACTATAAAATGAGTTCGTTCGCCTGCAGGTTTCTTTCTCTCGCAGTCCCATGTATCGCAAGTGAAGCACAATATAAAATGGTGTTATAACGTAATCATACCTACATATTCAAATCTGAGAAACGTGCTCTTCATCTAAGTCTCGTGGGGTGCGGGCAGCTTCTCCCAGCTGGGCTCGACGCCCCAGATCTCGCGCGCGTACTCGGCGATCGTACGGTCGGAGGAGAACTTGCCGGACGACGCTATGTTCTCGATCACCATCTCCGCCCATTTCGATGGGTTCTGCTTGGAAAAAAGACGATTTTTACTAAATATTAAAATGTTATATGTTTCTTCTTGCGTTTTACGAAAACCTGTTTCGGACTATTACTATTATTTTAATATGAGAATTAATTATATCAGTCTAGTCGTTCTTAAGTGATGCGCTTGCGAACAGAACACATTGTTTAAGCGATAAAGCCATTTAATGAAGTCTGCTAGTCTTTAGGTATATGTACGTATTTTTGTTATTGCACAATTACACATGCAATATGTTTTATAAATTTAAAATATGTAACCTTCTATAACGATAACTAAGTATTTAATTATATTTACACATATTAAAGTGAGAGCAATTGTCAACAGATGGAGTTTTTGGCAAACTGACATAACACATCCATTCTTAAATATACATATTTACTGCAATGAACTTGGCAAAAGGATGCTAGTTTCGATTTCGAACGATTAACAAATATATGTAAGCTATATTATCTTCAAGATCTACCTTGCGTGTTATGAACTTACCGGATAGATGCAAAGCAATAAAGACGTTGTGTATATTGCTCTACACTATCATGGACATCGCGTGATATTGGACAAATGGACAGGCTAACTCAGTAATTGAAACGATATCAATTTCTCTTAAATTCCAAAATGGGAACTCCCGAGATAAACGAGACCAAATAAACAGGGACATAAATCAGTTTAGATTATTTTGTCTCGTTTTAACATATGCTTTGTAAATTTCACACAAATTACGTAAAAACAGTCCGGTGTTAATTAGGTATTTCATAATAAATATTAACCCAGACAATACGGGGTCAAAGAACCCACGGCACGATAGTCCAACAATCAATATGTAATGTGCTTAACAAAAAATGTTTTGTTCTATTCACTTTAGGGTTCTTAGCACGAGCCCCGGTCGCACTTTATTTGTCATTGTTTATTATTTTACTATATGGTTTGTACTAAGTACTTGTACTAAGTTTGACGCTCGTATGTTTAGTTGCCTTTTTACGAATGGCCAAAAAATCTAAAGATTTTTTATTTTGTAATTGATAAAATAATAGAACAGTTTTCTTTAAAATTAAAGTCGAGGACAACTTTGCGTACTTTCTTTGATAAAGTAACTCTAAAAGAATAAATAGTGAAAAAGCTGGTATTTGTAACTGGTGCACACCAATAATGCTCTTTCCAAAGTTGAAAATTTAAAAATGGCGGGATCACAGCACCACAAGCAAAAATTCTGTGACTTCCCTTGTTAATTGCTGACCCAGACTTCGGTGCCCCTAAAGATATTGCACTCTGGGCCGTCGGCCTGTCTCGAGATAATCACGCCTGACTCAATAATTTAAATCGTGTCCGACCTGGTAGACGCTTGAGACCTTCTCCTGCGCCTGCACGTAGTCGTCGTAGTCGGCGAGGTGCAGGAAGCGGTCGTGGTGCAGCAGCACGTCGGCCACGTTCGCGAAGCGGCCCGGCTCGCCCGGCGAGAAGAACCCGCTGCGGATCTGCTCCACGCACTGCCGCAGCTCCGGGTTGCGCTCGTAGTACTCGTACGCGTTGTAGCTGGATGATATATCAGATGATTGCATAAGTTCGTGCCCGATTTGAAGACAAACTTTAACAAGGGAAATTATAAAAAATATAATTCAATTAATCAATTATATATTCTCCATTATTGTCTACAATTGTTTTCCACCGA
>DVXP01004835.1:0-10025 GCA_018235645.1 Junonia grisea
GTGAGTGAGGGTACCGGAGGCCCAATTCCTCACCCCTTCCCCATTAATTCCCCATCCATTCCCTCTCCATACCCCCTGAAAGGACGGCAACGCATTTTGTAGCTCCTTTGGTGTTGCAAATGTCCATGGGCGACAGCATTCACTTTCTATCAGGTGAACTGTCAGATCGTTTGCCGCCCTATCCCATAAAAGAAAGAAATGTTTACATAATTCTTGTGCATTATATAATGATTCTTCCGTACGAACGTTTGTCACTAAGCTCCTCCTAAGCGATTGGACGATTAAAACGTTTCTCATGTGTTCAGTAGTCCAGAATCAGCACAGGCCCAAGTCCCAACAGTACATTAGGTACCATTGCGGAGCTTACTGCCGTATTATGATTGGTATAAATTGGTTCACAACTAAAAAAATATATATCGTAAAAAATATATAAAGTAAATCTAATTCGGGAGAGGCCGCGGACGTGCTGCGAAAGCGACCCCGTAGCCTCTCCGTTTTCCGTGCTGTGGCGGCCATCGCAGAGGGTTTTAGTAAGTCCAATCTCACATAACCCGACAACGTCGTTAAGAGTCGGGTATCTATGAAGATTTACCCTGCGTCAACAAAAAAAAAAGATCTATATGTTAGTCCGGCTATCAGGATATCAGGATTCCGTGCAAAATTGTAGTTTCATGGGCTAAAGTTTGGCTCTACCATGGTAGGTAAAATATATTGTCTTGTATACTAATTACAGTAATAACACTATAAGTTCCTACTTTCTTCTTTCTGATTAAAATTGCGTAACATAAAAACTTAAAGTAAATTTTATACAGAAATTCTGTGTTTGACTTGTAATAATTTTCATAAGCAATAATTTTCGTGACGTTGAGAAATTTTCAAAGAAATTTATAAGAAATAAAAATAAGAGTAGGCGAGTTTTGATACTAGCGAGAAGATAACTTGGCGCAGTGTTAGGTATTGTTTTGTTAACCCTTGCGTAATAGCCTGCGAGACCAAAGAACTATTTTTGTTATTTTTATTAGATAGGTATCTTTGTGACTAATTAGAATGATGTTATTTTATTCATAAAATCAATATCAACAGTGTTAGAAATACGAAAAAAAAAGATTTTGACATATTGGGTTGGACACTTGCAGTGTATCAACTTAAACAGGTGGGTGAAAAATACCACTAAATTGATTCCTCAAAGTTGTCTAGGATAACATGTAATAGAATAGAAATAAACATGGCGGGGTAACCTGACCAGCTATTGTAATTTTATCAAATATGGCGAGTTGCATCAAAATTCAGATTCTGGATTTGCTTTATATTAGCCCGATATGAATGTCAATAAACATTATTTATACTAAGTTGGTGTTGAGCAGTACAGTCAGTTCATTTGCATATTTAAATAGGTATATCAATTTACAAAGATATGTATATAGTTTTCTAATTACATAATGTAACATATAAACCTATCTGCTAAGAATAATATATGTAGCAGAGCCAACTATTTTTATCTATACGTAATGTATTTTGTAGGTGACACAATGAGATGATTTGTCACATGTCGAATCACATGGTCTTAATGTCTAGATTTCCTCGTCGACCATTTAAATAGTTGCAGCCGATTGGTGTCTTTACATAGAAGCGGTGTGGCCTCGTCAGCCAATTTATGTGTAATTCGAATGGCGGGAGAAGTGTTAAGCAACATAGGCGAATTCGTATGTCGATTTTCCCCACCGCTTTTTCCGCTGTGACGCCGGGCCAGTGGCAAAGAGGAGCTGCGAGCGACGCGATTGGCCAGCAGCGCGACCAATGTGGGGCCGCCCGAGTATCGGCCCTAAGCACGAAAGGGATCGTGCAGATGCCCGGATGCTCTCGGCTCACAGTCCGTCACGGGCCCTTGCTAAGAATCGTGTCGCTTACGTGATTCGAATGGATTGTCACTCGTTTGTCAACAAATGTCTCTAATAACTGTGGGTGCATGTGTATTTCATTATAAAGTTGAGGACGTGTTTCATAAAACAACATCATACTCTGCACGTGAGTAGTTAGCTCTTAATGGAATAAATGTTTCGCCATTGCGGTAACAGATGGCGCTAGCATGCATAATTCAGTCGGCCGAGTCATTGAACCAGGGTATTGTACTATCGCAATGTTTGACAACTTAGCGCATGCATGACTTTTGTTTATTTCGATCCCGATATAAACGGTACCACGGTTTTTCATAGCATCACTAATTCGTGATAATTAATTGGGGGTGCTCATCAATCACATTACTATTTGTTTTCCAATTAAAACAACATTGGTAATTTTATTCAACTTCATTATAATATTTCCATCGATCAGAGTATTATTAAGGACAATCCAATTTACTAATTCCTTAATAGGCAACAAACGCGTCTAAGGAATTCTTACAATTTCGTGTGACATTATTTCATCTGTGACGCGTCGCGAGTGACCAAGCGGTCTAATGACCCTAACCTAACCCACAGGCATAACTCGCGTCACAAAATAACTTGCACACAAGACAATGTAACGTTACTTAAAGCGTTTTCTTACAAGAAATTGTCTTTGAAGATTATAACTTCAAACATTTTCCCAATGTCTATGCCCCTACGCCACTAATAGAGACATGAAAGCTAACATTTTTGATGATGTTACATTTTTATTGAAAATATAGTTAAGAGATTTGTTGACGTGCGAGACTTTATTCTAAAATTATTTATCTCAAAAAATAAGATAAGTAAAGATAAAGTAATATTGGTTTTTACATTTAGCGTCTTCAGAGTTCTGACTCTACAACTCAAGCGTTAAGCCTTCCAAGGCAACATTCAAACAAGTTTAGATGAATCTATTAGGACCAGATGATAGATGAACTAACTATTTGTTATAAAATAATTATGTTACAGTTTTTGTAGTCAGCAAAACTGTTTCCAAAGATTTGCGGATAAACTCTACAATCTACAAGTTACACAGTTTAGTTTGTTCGTTAGAGATAGAGTGCTTGTCATGGTAGCTCAGTGGCATGGAAGTAGTAGTTCGAAATGATAAAATCTAAATCCCGACAGGGTATTAGGGTATGTCTCATCTATCGTATGTACCTACTATTAAAATATCCCTTGAAATTCTGACATAGAATATCAACGTTATATTTCGGTATGCGTGTACTGCCCAAAGGTGGGCGAATAGGACAAATACATTGGAGACTGGAAGATGCAATTAAAATTATTTGTAGAATTAATAAATCTGTAATATCATGTAGTGACTTAAACGCTTATTTAAAAAAAAAACGTCCACGTATGAGTACCTTTAATCAAAAAGCAGGAATTGCAGAATCTGTGTCACTTGCAATGACAAAATCTTCTTACGCAATCCTTTCCTTTTTAATGGTACTTGGAGCAGTTATTATTTTGAAATATCATATTGTAATACACTACACAAGGTTTTCAAGGATAATTAAATAACAATACTTACTGAATATAGATATAGATTGATATTGAAATTAACGTTCCGTAACGTTCCGTTCGTACCTAATACGGCACTAAAATTCTCACTACATATACTTCTAACAATAATTATATTTAATTATATAATCAAATAGTTGCATTTCCAAGAGAATAATTATAATCAATGTGTCGAAACAAAAAGTTTTTCCTATAAAAATATTCAATCTTAACATAAATTAGGTATAGCTATTAAGAGACCACCTCGCTTAATGACTTCCGACATCAAAAGATAGTTTTAATCTTTCAAACAGGATTTAACTGCTGTACACGATTTCAAGTCTTTCAAATATTTTTCTAAAAAAAATATTGAATTTTTGTTTGAACCATTGAAGAGTTATTAACCATTGAGAGGATCAATTGTCAAATACTTGATACTGAGGGTTTTCAAATTGTTAAAATATAAGTAAGGATAGGCAAAACTAGACTTATCCAGCATCAGTGAGATTTGTTCAAAGGAATCAAATAATCTGACTTCGACACCTTGACAGGAGAGGAAAATTTCAGGTAAATTAATATCGTTCATTTTAATTTTACCGACGTAGAGGACGTCGAGAGGTATTGTGACATTGAACGCCTGGTGATTTCTTCATAAATTAAAGCCAAGAACTATCTCGATTGTGTAAGATTTTAAACAAAAAAAGCGTATAAAGTCACGATCAAGCTTTATTAAAAATAAATTTACGAATGTAATATAGATTTAACAAAAACTTTTGCTCAAAGACAAAAATCAGAAGTTGTTAAAATTTGGGAAAAGTCGAAACTCTTCGAAATATAGATTCTACGAAAAAAAATCGATAAGGAAGTAAATTATGACTCTTTTGAAATTTCGTCAATACATACATAAACCCAGCTGATACTTAATCTATCGTGTAACTAAGTGTACACATACACTAAAACCATTTAAAAAAACTAGCTTAAAATGTGCAAAATGAAATGCGTAGCAATGTAGGTATAGCATAATTTTCATAATATCATAAATTTTTAATGAGAATTTAATGAGAATTTTAAGACCTTTTAAGTTAAAATCAATATCATACTCTCAGGTTTACAGTCTGATAGGGTTGTTCCCATTGAATTAGAATTATGAAGGTTGGTATGAAGTACTGTCATGTAATCTAGTACAATAAAAGGAAAAAGTATGAGAACCGCTATTTTTTTATAATGAAACCTGTAACATTTCTGAATTTAAACAATATAAAAAAAAGAAAAATTAAGAAACAAATCCATCTAAATCTGCTTTGCTTCTGAGGACTTCTATCTAAAAAGCTTTATTGGCACGAGTTTCATAATCTGCAAATAAGTTTGACGTTTAGATAAAATACTAAATTATCGCATCTCATTGGCTCGACCATCTGTATAATAAGGCAAGCGAATACTTGACCGATCATTTATCTACTTGCGACTTTATTTGAAGACTTTGAAACAGGCCCTAACTCAACTAAATCAATCGTCAGGAATAGTGTAATACAGCACTACCGCAGAAATAATATTCACCTACAAGGTCCAGCTTTAAACCAAAATTCCATGTTTTTGAAAATTGAGTTCAAAACGTTGCCGTTTAACTTAAAATTACTTATAAGTAACTTGCGTAGTGTTGTACCTACTATCTCCGACTATCGGAACTAGCAGATAACTTTCCTAGCTTAGTGCAATAACTGTTACAGGTCGGTAATTATGTTAGTACATAAACAATTATTAACAATATTGTTTTATATTATACAATACAATTCAAATATACCTACTTTATTGTGCGCCAAAATAAAAACAAAATGATATAATTTAGATATGATATCATTTATTTTATTTTATTTTATGTTTTTATAGTGTATTAATTATTTTAGAAATTGCCACAGTTGTCAGTAAGCACCTTTTGGAGGCCGCTGAAAATCAGTATAGAAGCATCATTGATGCTTCTTGTATTACTGAGCGGTTCTCCTTTTGGTATTACTGCACTGCAGCACATCAATGTCTCTTATTGTTATTTTATATAAGTATGATTTTGTTATTTTTGTGATGAAGTGCATTAAGAGCCATTAAATATATATTCTATTCTATTCTAGTTCATGTAAGAGTCATTCAGGCTCCGAAACTACTTGACCGATTCAAAAAAGTCTTTTACTGTTAAAAGCTACACTATCTCTGGTGACCATAGATTATGTTAAATTTTCAAAAAAGTTAGCAATACCAGTGCGAAGCCGGACCGGTCAACTAGTTGTCTCATGTCTTACTAGAAATGTAATACCTAAATGCATAGTTGTACTATGTCATATACAAGGTATTAAAGGTGTAATGTTTACTACATATGATCGTCTGCAGGTAGGCTTTTTAAAACTTTTATGCCATTACGTAACTTAATTTTCAACAGCTGTATTTCAATTACGTACTCAAAGATACTACACATATTATACAGACAAAAACGAGCCTTTTCTCGTTTTAAAAATTCTTACGACGTTTAGGCGAATTGAATTCTTATTATTATTAGAATAGAGTGTTTATTTCTCTGAAATTCGAGTCTGTCACCATCGTAACAGGCCATTTGTCGGTAGCTCTTGAGTGGCGAGTCGTTCTCACTACTCGCATATTGTCATACGATCCGTCAGTTCCTGTCGCAGTCAGTCGTTTCATATAATTTCTTAATTGATCAAGTGCAGGTAATAAAATATTTAAGGACTCAGCTTCATAAGATTAATTCATTCTCGTGTTTTAGGAATGTCGTTATATTTTTAATGTGCAATATACCAAGGGCCTATCTCAGAATCGCCAAATAAGTTTAATGGCTAGATAAATTGCTCAATTATCTTAGACCATCTATCGGAAAAAGCAATTATTGGGCGTATATTTATTTGGGATTTTACTTGGAAATGAAATGATCTATTTCCAAGTCTGAAATGAAGTCTATTATGGTTACTACTTCATACCATGCAATATATTATGATTTTATTAATTTATTTTCGAAATAAAATCAAACCTTCATTAATAAGTTTGTTAATTAATATGGCAGATACCTACTTTATGAGTATCAAATATTTATTATACTATACTAAGAAATTAAATTATTTTAAACATATAATACTTTGGGATGTAAATAATGTAGAGTCGCGTTTTAAACGAATAGATTTACTCGTGACTATGAATGCTGTGAAATGATCAGGATGAGCAAAACAATTAATACACGCGATTTAAATTTTTTGAAAATAATGATATTTAAACGTATAGGAATCGCGAAAGCACGCTTCATACATTTTTGTACCAAAAAGCTAAAAGTTCCGGCAATTAAAAATAAATTGCACATTATTATTGTAAACATAAACATGCAAAAAAATGCACATTGTATTGTTAATAGAGTTACGATCATTTTTTGTTATGACCTCAACACTGTACAATCAATGGCCAGGCAGTTATTCAAATTTGTAAACCTTAGCTTTTTGGTCCAATTTGACTTTTCTCCTTTCCTAAACCTACATACAAAATTGGTACTCTATGTTTATCATATTACATAGAACTACTGACCATAGATTATTATCCAACAAATAACAACAATATGTGTATTATCTGCATATTGTAGGTATAATTTATTTCATATATTTATAGGGTAAAGTGAAAAATTTATATCCTTTTTACAAAAATCTGCGAAAAGGGAAATATGGAAGTTATTATAGTTAATGTTTAACTATACTAACTTCCAAACCTCCCTTTTAGTTAATGTTTATATGGAAGACTATTATACTTATAAAACATTAATTAAATACGTTAAAACAAATAAAATAAACCTAAATTGCTCGCACTCAGACTCATGCCTAGATGCCCATGTAATATTATGTTAGTTTTAAAATACTATTAGTTGTTAAAATGTAAAAATAAAATCATTAAAAAGAAACTATATGCAACAAGCCAACAACAGCCAATTACTAAAAAGGAATCTTGGTCGATATTCGGCCAGCAGGGGAACACTAGTACTCAAAAAGTAAGTATATTATCAAGCGTCAACACTGCGTGTCAATACCTTCGATTGAAAGGCCCGATAGTCGAAGATCTCTTTAAGAGATACGTACCATGTGTTTGTTAACACGTATATATTTTTTTTCAAAAGCTTAGACTTTAGAGTCACTAACACACAAATAGCTCTTCCAGTCACAGGTGGGTATTTTTTTTAGAATTTATAATTTTCATGTGGTAGAGTCAAAAGTTAAAACTAGTAATGAATGAATGAATGAAGGAAGGAAGAATATTTTGATTTTTATAAAAATGAAATAAATGACGATGAACACATCTGTGATTCTATATTTAATACAATTATATATAAAAATAAAGTGTTTATTTTTTTGTTCACTCAAAGAATATCACTACAACCGAGGACTGTTTCCTTGGTTGTAGAGTGATCTTTTTGTATATTGTCATAATGTCAAACATAAACCAGATAAATTTTAAATACGACGGTAAAATCCAAAATAGTTTATTTATTCCACACAGGGAATAATATTAAATTTAAACATCAAATCAAAAATTCACGACCCAGCGTGATCAAAAATTTCGACACAGCGTGCGGAGCAACCCATAGCTCAACTGGCTAGAGCACCTGCCCCAGCAAGGCAGAAGGTGCGGGTTCGAATCCCGCTGGGTCGCGAATTTTTGATTTGATGTTTAAATTTAATCTAGAAATTATTTAGTCGATTTAAAATACAAATGCAAGTAACTACGAATATACATTGGCCTTTGTAGCTTATATATCAGACACATATGTCCTGTATACATGTTTAAGTTTATATTTGTATCTCTATCGATAATTTACTTTGTGAATTCAAAAGTACATTAGGACGCAGCTTGCAATGTATGACGTATGACATGTCACAATTAGCCGCGTTCAAACCGTGGGGCAATTATCCCCAGCCTCCCCACCGCCCCCGCGCCTACGCCCTATGAATTATGGAATTTAAATACATACATATATAAATCTATATATTAATACGTGAAACTTCAAATACATGTATACGAAAAATCGACTAACAGTATGAATTTCGTATAGTTAAATTTTATATGTATAGAGGAGTTCACATTACTTATGTTTTTATATAATTAGCATTAAATACGTTAATTAAATTATTAATATAAAACTGACTTGACAACTATACATACATCGATACCTATGTAATAAGACTATCAGTTGTCGAATTAAAAATTAAAAGTTGTTGAATTAAAAGCATAAGGAAAGAAATAACATGACTTAAAGGTTTCATGGTCGATTGTGTCGACCACAGGGTGACCGTTAATAGGTAGGTATACACAACCAGATCTTTTAATAACTTAGAACATATATACTCATTATAATACACTAGCATATTGTTATCGCCTGTTAGAAGTTACGCATTATCCTATATATATACTCGTACTCTAGTTTTATAGTACTCGTACTCTATCAAACTTTCTAGTTATTTTTTACTGCTTAAAAGCTAAACTTGTTTTTTATTACAGCCAATATCGGAATTTTGGCCGTCGACATATCAAGCGAAGTCCAGTTTCATGGCCATCTGGAGGGTAAGGTTAAATTATCCTCGAAGAAGCTCAGTAACAGTAACAGTATTTCACACGGGCTCACAACCTGCAACTTTATATGGCTCAGGTTTGGCCTCACTTGGAATACTGTTCACATCTTTGGGCAGGCGCTCTTTAGTATCAGCTCTTCCCTCCAGACCGCATTCAAAGGAGAGCGACTCAAATTGTCGATTGCGAAGAAGTCTCTGATTGGCTTGACTTCTTGGCACTGCGTAGAGATGTAGCCTCGCTATGCATTTTCTATCGCCTATGTATATATTTATATGTATATATCATGGGAAGTGCTCCGAGAAACTGTTCGGGCTGCCGCCTCCTTCCGCCATCGATCTACGCGACAACAATACTACCTCCACCACCTTGACAGTTGGCATAGCACTGTGCGTTTTAACGAAAATTTTCTGCCCCGCGCCACAAAATTGTGGAATCCGTATGGTATGGCATGTTCCGAACAGATACGACTTGTAGACCTTCAAGAAAAATACGTACTCTCATTTAAAAGGCCGGCAAAGCTTTTTGTAGCTCCTCTGGTGTTGCAAATGTCCATGAACGGCAGTATTCACTTACCTTCAAGTCTATCAGCTCTTTTGCCACCGATCCTATAAAAGATATTATTTTTAATATAAAATTCTAGTGAGAGAGATGGACTTACATTTGTTTGCATTTTTAACATTAATTCTGAAATTATACCTTGTTATTTTGTTTTTGATAGCTTAATTACTGTATTTATTCTCTATAATTCCTACACAAAATTATACAGGTATTTATGTAGGTATCTGTTTTCTAACGAAACTACAAAAGTTTAATTAACTGTTTGCATCTGACAATTTTTGGGTTAAAGGTTCAATGATATATAAATATATAAATAAATATATATATAATCTATAGAAAAATTTGTAATAGTTGTATAGTCTAAGTAGCAAAACGTCTAACGTTGCATAACGTCTAATGAGCAAGTGGTCTAATTCGCAAAACGTCCAATTATGA
>DVXP01004836.1:0-10025 GCA_018235645.1 Junonia grisea
CCTATACTGCAGTTCAGTAAATGGCGTTTGTTTCTTCTCAATACATTCATATTGAACAGCTCCCGTTACATGAGTTAATTTTACTTTAGTAGCATCTGTAAAATAATTTGAGTGTAGATAAAACCATCGGGACCCAAAAGGAACAAAAATGTGTCTGAATAAAATATTAAAATAAGGCAATTTTGTATAGAAGCATTCGCAAAACCTTGAAAAAGCAGTTAATTGAAACTGACCTAATACACAAATAAGAATGCTAACAATACATACGACTTTTGTTTTATTTTAAGTAATATTTTTATGTATCAATTAATATAATCGTTGGCTGGGGTCCTTATGTTGAGGTCCGTGTTCATAGAGCATATGTATTATACATAAGATCAAATATCACAATTACTACTGAACTTTAAACTATAAATATGTATGTTATTTATTTGCGTATTTTTTTAGGTTCAATGTCATTAACTTTTGCTATCTTACCTGGTGGATCTCCACCAGTGAGTTGACTAAGAGCAACTCGATCGAATGCATTATGCTTATCATAATTAGTGACGTAATTTCGTTCTTCTAGCGCATGCGCAGGTACTGGTTCTTGTGCCTTGTGGAACTCCTCCATTATCTTTGCATCGTACAGCTTCTATTGGTTAACACAGAGTATTGATATTAAAAACGAATGTGATTATTATATTTTTATTAATAGAAATCAAAAGGATTCATTTTGGTTTTCATAATTTTAAATACCACAAAGGTTTAGAGCCTAGCTGAAATCTAAGCGTAACGAAAGCCTAGCGTAATTCCATATTTACCATGGGATCAACAGCCGGTTCTCCCCGAGCGATCCTGGCTTCTCTTTCCATTTCATCCTTTTCAATCTCCTTGAATATTTCTAAATCTTCAGCACTTGGTTGAAGGTCTAGGTCATCATTATTTATACTTGATCTAGCTTGTTGCATGTATTTGATAAACGCTACGCCATCACCGTCACCTGTACCTTTATGTGATAATTAAGGTATTAATAATAAAATAAATTAATTTACAATTGCTGTTCCGCAGAATTATCTTTTAGACCTCATATCCCTTTACTCTTTAATGTATCTTTTACACCTCATATCCCTTTACTCTTTAATGTATGAGTTGTTTCGTAAGATTTAATAAGTCGTAATATTTTAGATCTGTAAACAAAAATCTGACCAGTTTACCTGTATCGCTAATGTCAGCAGTAGATTGTTGACTTGTGTGAGGCGTACTAGTTTCATCCCCACTGTTTGGTTTTATTTCTTTGTCATTTCTATTACTATCATGATTCATATCTTTTACATTATTTTTTGAGTCTACATCTTCCTTATTTCCGTTATTAACTTCTGTAATTACTGGTTTTGGTGGATTTTTTCTAGATTTATCTTTACTATTTTCTCCCACATGTCTCGGTTTAGTTCCTTCAACTGATACTTTTTGTACCATCTTATTTCTTTCGCTTTCTTGGGATCTCTTATTGTATGATTCAATAATTTCAATGAGTGGCTTTCTTTTAGCCGTAATTTGTTCTTCACTCTTCATTTCATCTGTTTTGTTTTCCTTTTTGGATGTTTCAACGCTTTCTGTAAATGAAATATTTAAATTACCAATATTTATTTCAATATGTTTTTGACATTTATCCGATTATAAAATAATATACCTCTTAAAGTTTCTGTAACCCCTTTTCTTTCGACGTGAAGTGTTTGATTGAAAAGCAAATTACTAATAGCGTTCAAATCAGAAGAAGTATCTCTGAAAATATATTAAAAGTATATTGATTAAAGAGTTATACCCATGTACTTAATTATGTATACGTTTTTATAAACTTGATTTGGATTGAAATATACCTATCACCAGCATTTGGGACACTAAAACCACTCCATTGCTCTTCACAAGGTTGTTCTTCCTTAAGCTCCTGGATTAATCGTTTACCTTGATCGATTTGAGACCATTCAATCTTATTAACATCTTCGCCCTCTGCGTCATTATCGCTATAACTTGAATCACTTTCACTAGTAGTATCATTAGCTTCAGATCCGGACAGCATTTCATCTACTACACCGCTTCTTGTTTTCTCATCATTTTCTTTTGTATTTATTTCTTCAACTCCAACGCCATCATTGTTTACTTTTGAATCCATTTCATCATCCTAATAAAATTGTCATATTATTAGATTATACATACACGGTTATAATCAAGTACTCCATGAAGAATGAACAATTAAAAATTATAAAAATACATTGTACAATGTTTTTCTAGAATTTGGTGTAAAACTTTAAAAGATGGGGTTATTAGATTTTCTGCATTCAGGGTCTTATCCCCATTACTATAGAAATTCCAAGGATATAATTATTATGTGTTTTGTTGATATCAAACCTTGTTCTGCAATGGTGGTAGACCCATATCTTCTCGTTCTTTCTGCTCGCGCGCCTCTCGCTTCGCCTTGTTCTCATCGCGCATCTTGATCAAGTACCGTACACTCTCCATAACCTTCTCTTGATCTTTTGCTATCCACCTAGTATAAGCATAGAGTATTACATTTATAATTATTATAAACAACTATATAACTGACCCAGTCGAAAAGCTCTCTTTTTCTTTTATACTTCATTTTCTGACGAATCCGATAGAAGCATTAGAGCTCGTTACACAGCACTCGCCATGATAAATGCAACGACTTGAGTAAAGGCGACGTAAGAATCACATTTTCGAGGCTTTTTATTGGTGATGAATAAAAGGGTCATCTTGTCGATAAAAGTTCCTATACAATATTAAAAACAAAAGCAGACGCGAGGTCCTTCGACGAGACCGTAAGCAATGACTACTCGTACGAGTAGTCATTGTACGCACGTCTTTAACCGCCTTTGGATTTGTCTTAAAGAAAATATGTAGGATTAATAATTACCGTCGTCTCTCTGCAACCTCTTCTTGCACTCCACCACGCTGCCATGCTTCGGCACAAGCTCGATCACGTGGGAACACTGGTCTATTATCCAAGTTCAGTAACTCTTTCAGTCGGAGAGTTAGGGTCTTACGGTATGCTGGGATGTTACGTACAACTGGGTTTCCAGTCAACACCAACACTAGAAGCATGTGCTTATATTTAGAAATTTCATCTTTGGGGTGCACTTAAAAAAAACTAGAATATTTTAAAACGATGAAATCAAAATTTAATGTGCATTTTATTCCAAAGTAAATAATGATGACTCTTAACCTTTTAATAACGCCATATCAGCTAAAACATCGACGATTAGCGGATCTTCTATGCGGTTATAGGATAAATCCAAAACAGACAAATTCTTGCATTGCCTCAAATGTTCCAAATCGTCTAAAAACAATTTATTCAATAGATTACGTAATACATACATTAATTTATAAAGGTAGATAGCTCCTTGTATAAGACGAAGTGATTCCGAATCAAACAATACTTGCACATACTCTACTCCCTCATAATTAGTAGTAGTCTTAACATTGTCCTTTATCATAATAGCTGTAACTAAGTAACTACAACAGGAATATGGGCTGACCCGACCGGGAAGTTCCCTCATTCAGAATAATTGCATGGAGTAGCCAATATAGCTATTTTTTGTACAGCTAATGAAAAAGAATGGAGCCTAATTACCCACAACCTTATTTCGTTCCTTTTTTCCAATCCCTCTCTTCCATTTTATGATAGCAACAGGTTTTTGTTTGCCTGTTGTATCGTATTGTTCTTGAAAAACTACGATAAACCACATTTAAAATATTTCTTACCGATAGTGCTCAACATATTGTGGCTAATGCTTAACGTCTGTAAATCAGGAACAACGTCCAAATTTTCGATTTTCGTTACGAAATTATGATCCAAATTTAAAGTGTCTAATTTCGGACATCCGTCTAAGTTTTCAATCTTCCTGACTATATTGTAGTGCAAGTAGAGACATTTAAGTTCAGACAGTGTGTCTAGTCCTTCAATCCTCTGAATACCATTATTTTCTAGAAATATGCACTTCAGACCAGTGTATTCTTCTAAGTTCTCGATTTTCGAAAATCCCTAAAAACCGAAAAACTAAAACGTAAAATTTCATGAATACAAAAAGAACTAGTAGATGCATTTGATAAAGTACCAATTAGAAATAAATACATGTTATTTTATTTGTTACTTACCTTAAAGTGCAAATAAAGTATATCATTCAAATAAGGCGTGCAGTACAACTTGTGCTGTTTGCAAAGATTCCTAATAAACTCCTTCGTCATTCGCGGGCCTCTGTTCATTTCTTCCAACTCTTGATTTACTTTCAACTGAAACTCCTTTTGTCTTTTTTCCTTTTCCTGTTTTTCCTTATCTTCGTCTTTCTTTGAGTCTAAAGATTTCATTTTAATTTTAATGACATGTTCCTTCTAATCAAAGTACTAGGAGATAGGCACGGTCTCAATAAAATTCTTAATATTAAAATAAGTAACAAAATTTCTAAATTTGGTAGATGGTTACAAAATAAATTACAATGAAGTTGAACAGCAGAGATAGGTTGAGTTATTTAGAAGTGTGTTAAAAGAAATGTGAATCTATTAGGAAATTTACTTTTCAAGAGAAAGAAATGTAAAGTGCCTAAATACGAAATTCAAACTAAATCTTATAGTATACCTGTGGTGTCAAGAGGAGGTACTTCCGAATTATCTTGGTTTTCAGTTTTATTGGCAATTTCGTGATTTCGTGCGTAATCACCTTTAGCTTTATCATCCGTTTCTACATACGATACGCATTTAGTTCTCGTCGAAGCTTTCATCTCTTCCCTTCTTAATAAGTTATTGGCAAGCCGTAATACTTCCTTATTGTCTTTCATTTTATCTTTTATATCATATAAAAGTCCATCAATCTTTTTGTTTCTTTCTACTTTTTCTTTATCTACTTTCTCTAATTGCACTTCTTCAACAATTGTTATATGTTTACTTTCATCTTTATTGGTATTAGCGGCAGATTTTGGATGCAAAATACCGTGAGATTTTTCTAAAACTACATCCAACTCTTTAATAAAATCTTTACATTCTTGATTTCTAATTTCATAATTTGCTTTACTTGTAGTAACTCTGCTTTCATGACATTTTATTTCGTTGTTTAACTTATTAATGGCGCTATGTATGTCATCTATTTCTAATTGAGAAACAGATTTATGCTCATTATCATTTTTAACGATCTTTTGCGCATCTTCTTTTGCTTTGGCTCTAAGACGATTTTGAGCTTCACTCTCTTCTTTTAACATTTGATAAGCAAGACTCGATTTTCTTGAATTTTCTAAAGCTTCATTAACATCGTTAAGTAACTCATTCATACTGTTTAGTTTATTTGTTATATCCTCTTTAATTAGTGTGCTTAGATTTTCCGCACCCTCAACTATGTTCCGAGCAAGATTTTTCATTTCTTTAAATTCAAGGTCATTGTTTTCAGTGCTATCACTCTTATTGATTTCAAAAATATTTTCCAACGCATTATGTAGGGTTTCTTCCATTTTGTCATCAAATTTTGCTTTCTGATTACTTTCTTGGTTTACAGTACAATCTATATTATCAAGTGGCTGCAATGCCTTTGTTTCTTGAGAATTTAATGTGTCACTAGTGTTAAAATTATTTGTGTCTTTAGTAATCTCATCTTTACTTAAAATACAATTTATCTCGTTGAGGACCTTTTCAGTATCTTTAAGTTTTACTTCAAAACTTTTAGGAAAAACTTCTTCAACATTTTCGTTACTACAATCGATTTTACAGGAGTCTCTTTTCTTTTTAATTTTCCCACTAAGATCTAGTTTGATGGGGTTATCCTTTAAAGGTATATTCAATGCTTTATTAATGGCGTAACTTTCCTTAATTCCATCCAAGGGCTGATTAGTCTTAGTTTTTACTAAACAATAAGACGATTCCTTCAAAATTGGATCTTCTATTATTTCCAACTTACGGGAACATTTACCTTTGTCTATTTCATTAGGATCTTCATGTTTATCAGCCAAATGCTGCAACATTTCCTTGGTCTCTTGAAACCTTGTTTCGTAAGATTTATTTGTGCATTCGGTAACAACTTTATCAATTGCTTCAAATTCTCTCTCATCGCTAGAATCAGATCCGTCTGAAACAGCTTCTTCAGTTATAGTCTGTGCTTTAAATATTTGACTTTTAGATCTATATTCCGCAGCAGCGATCATCAAAACTTGCATATTTTTATATTTAATTGAATTTTGCTTCTTAATATCTCCACCCGCTGCATCAATTTCAGCTTTAATATCATTATAATTTGAAAGATTAATCTGATCCAGTGGAACAGCAATATCCTTACTATGTGATTCTTGGTTTATTACAATTTGAATTTGACGTGCCTTTTCGGCTATAATTGGACTATCTTTTAACATTTCCTTTATTTCTTTCGAAGACAGTGGCTTATTGTGATCTTCGACTTTAGTGAACGGCTGTCCGGTCATGACTTCATATTCTGACTTCACAGGCCCTGATGCTGATGCGGCTATATAAGGCCTGTTTCCGTCAACTCCTTGGGTTAATGGCTTAAGCTCGTTTTCAATTGCTTTATCAATTACGCTTTGAGGGAATTTTGCATCTTTGAAGAATTCTTTTAATTCAGCTGTCTTGGTTTCTATATAGGCAGGGTCACCTACCCTGGAATCAGATGATTCCATATTTTTTTTAAGTTTTATAAATTTATCTTTATTGTTAAACTCAACTTTGTGAAGCTTGTAGCCATTACTATGACTACGAAAAAAATATTTTGTTTAGTCAATACTTGAAAATGGAATGCTGCCTTTGATATTTATAAAATTAATTCTTATCATCTTTATGTTCTATTTATTTTATGACTATGCTTTAAACAAATATCCTAAATATTAATTCTGTTCATAACAATTCTAACACATTTTTATGTTTTACAAGCTCAATTATCCTTTTAATATAACAACACAACGTAATTCGAAACGCTCGAATTGTACTCTCAACCCAAAAGTAGTCTTATTGCAATGCAGCAAAAAACATTTTTCAATGACAATAGCGACCTGAAATTGACAAAACAATGCTTGACATAAACATCAAAATCAAAATTCGTGTTTGTTGTATTTTCTGCACACCGCCGTTTATTATGAATAAAAACATTATTCAATAAGTGATGGAATTTCAAGTTGCTATATTTCAATAAGTCTTGCTACTGATATCCTCTCTTTACGTCGAAAAAATGGCAGACGAAAGGAACTTTCGGTCGTCTTATTACGAAAAAGTCGGATGCCGTGGTGTAGAAGAGAAGAAATCTTTGGAAATACTTATGAAAGAGAAGCCCTGGGACAGGGTCAAACTAAAACAATTCTGTCTACGTTTCACAGTATCCGCTGCGTATAGGAATTTGGTTTGGAAAGTGTTACTTGGTTAGTATTATTTTGAATATTTGTTGTATCTCTAAAAGGCCGAGTGTATTGCAAAAATAGCAGTAATAATCAATAATTAGCCTAAAATATGGCAACAATTAGAAAAGAACTTTTTTTTTAAATTTAAGTTTTGCTAGAAACAAATGTATTTTGTATAAAAATATATAGCCAAAAAATTTTAATTATGTGAAACTATTAGTTTGGCTAGTTTGGCCATTGAATTTTTTATGTTAATCATTGTAATCCACAAAAGGCATAATTCATACATTTAAATAAAATGTTGATATTTAAGAACAAGATTTTGGTCACCAATTTAATTATATAAGGTATATTTCTTAAATCTAAATCTTACAGACCGTTTAAATTTAAATAAGATACATATCACCTTAGTCTCTTAAAAACCAAATAAAACACAAATGAATCGTAAATTATTTATATTTTCCAGATATTCTCCCAGTATACCCCGACTCGCATCAATTTGTAGCCGAGCAACGGACAGACCAATACAGCCACATGCTATATGCGGTGGAGATGTTGGAACTGGTCGATATGAAGGCCCCTCGGAGCGAGATCATGTTAGCCATGTGGCTGCTGGAGAATGAGGAACGGAAGCCACCGAAATTCCCTGAAACCAATTATAATGTTAGTTTTTCTCTTATTAAGTGGTAAAGTGCAAGAGTTCTTTAAGGGTTTTATACTAATTTTATTACTCTTTTAGACTACTCATCAAATCGATTGCTCAGAAGTTTTTGATAAAATTAGTTACTAATTCACAAAAAAACTATTAAACAGGCTCAAATTAAATTTTATAGTCATTTACTTCTTATGGAAATATAACACAGCATATAATTGTAAAGGATGTTGATTATATTGGCCTGATTTTCAAGATCAGTATTAAGTAATTAGAAAAACAGATAAAGATGACCACAATTACAAATATTATTCTGTAGACATGACTGTGCATAATACGTTTTAAGAGTCAGACATACAAACAACATAAACTCAATAATAAAGTTTTATTAACACTGTATGCATAAAATGTCAAACCCACAAAAATATTTGCACTTACCAATATTCTCTCAAATTTTATACTCAATATACCCTTCTTCTCCAGTCCGCAGACACCTTCATACCCATAGCAAACACACTACTCCAGTTATACGACGACGAGGTAGATGTTTACTGGCTGAGCAAGATGCTGACGGACATAGTGAGAAACATGCAGAAAGACTTGCCCAAGCTGAAGGAGGCCTTCCAGAGCATGCTGGAGAAGGAGGATGGAGAGCTTTATAAGTAAGTACCATATTTATTATTATTTCATACTTAAATATAATTGAAAACCATATATAGTGATTTATCTTGATATATCTGGGCTGTAAGACCTAGATAATTGGAAATTAGCCAGACTAAGAATTAATTTTATGAAATTACAATCCTAAAAGTGTAAAAAGGATATCTACATATATTTATATTTTTTATTATATTATAAATAGAAAACTGAGTTTGCTTGTTCTATTTTTTATCCCAGAAAAATATACTGTTCTCGAGGAAAAAGGAAGGAGGGTTATGTTTTTTAATTGTATATATTTTTCTCAGTCATCTAGTTGAGAAGAAAGCATTAGATGTCCTGCCGTTAACGAAATGGTTCAACTGTTGCTTTGCCGGAGTATTAGATGACACCTCCCTGACAAAGTAAGTATTTGTTTTATGATTGAAATATTATATAGAAAACTTACAAACTTTAGCCTTTATAATATTAGCACGGTAAAAGTGAATTTATTTATATTTATATATTAAAGTAGGTATAGTCCGATTCATGGGCGTAGCCAGGATTTGGTTTAGGAGTAGGTAAAAGACCAACTTATTGAAAACTATTGATAAAAAATTAAGAAATGAGTTTTTGGTTCAATTATACTCGTACTGTTTCTTGACAAGCAGACCAGCAGGTCGTGTATAAAATTTTAGAAACAGGTAAAAAATTAAAGGATTTTGAAATATTTATTACTGAAATTGGCAACCAGGGGTAGGCAAACGCCCTCACCTTTTCAACCGTGGCTACTCCTATGGTCCGATCCACAAGACTTGAATGATCTGAACTATGCATATTACGCTGCACAGAACAAACAATTAAGTATCTAAGATTATTTTGAAGGACATCCACAAGTTCTGATACAAAATTGGGCTATAACATTGTTACACGTCTATGATTAACTGAATGAGGCATGCATCATTTAAATTCAAACTCATTTATTATGAAATTAACAATTTTTTACAGAATTTGGGATAAAATCTGCAGCGGGGCTCCAAAGATCCTGTCTTTTGTGGCTGTGATGTTAGTTGTTACTCTGAGAAGAAATATATTAAAAGCTAAGAATGGGGAAGAAGTACTTAAGTGTGTTTCAGAAGTAAGTTAAAACTCTAAATAACTAACTAAAATATGTCTAATTATTATTTAATTTACTTCATAAATATAATATTTAATTTGGGCACTGGGTTTATATTTAACTTTATTTTCTTTTTAATTACTTATATGTAGGTATAGTCCAATTCACGAAACTTCAATGATCTGAACTATGCGCATTACACTGCGCAGAATTAAAAATTATGTATCTACAAATCAGAGTC
>DVXP01004837.1:0-10025 GCA_018235645.1 Junonia grisea
ACCGATGGCTTTACGTACTCTCCGAGGCACGGTGGGTAGACCCACAAGGACCAGACCTAGAAACGAATGTTTTATAAATACAAACATCCGTCCCGAGCGGGAATCGAACCCGCGACCGCCGGTGTTAATAGCGCATTCAGCACAGTGGTGCAGGTGTAGTGACACCAGAGCGGTGTAGATATTATTAGAGGCAATTCAGAAGGGAACAATAATACAACCACTGTTATTATTTTACACATGTCTCAATTCCAGTCCACCATACATTATATTACAAATACGCTTATGTTTTGTATGTTTTTCCAAATGGCGTGAAAATTTTCCATTAAAAAATATACAGGTTCTTAAAAGAGTTTTTTTGGGAAAAGTTACCTTTCATCGAGAGTTGAGGTATAGGCAGCCTTTGGAATATAAATGGTATATTAGCATATTATATTTTTACGCCTATCAGAGGTACATCACAACCGTCAAGTCATTTTGGCAATTGGCTCCAACCGGTCCGTTACATCAAGGAGAAAGCATGTGATATAATTAACTTTCTATGTAAGGTTCGTGTCAAAGGTATAATGGTGAATATCTTTATATCAAAGATGGCGATTAGATCTGCGGTCGTTTGAAAATTATTTTTAAATGCTCAATATCGTTGCTTTCGATTTATTACGTGTCGATATCCAATGTTACTTATGAATTTTTTTATTGCTCGATGCAAAAAATATATTTGCACGTATAGAATAGAATAGAGCTATGGAAAAAAATCTGTATAAAACTGATTGTTCCCTTCTGCAAACACTTTTGAAGATACTTTGATGAAAGTTTGTTGTAATATAGCTTATATGTCAGAATAGCGAATGGATACTACTACAATATTATACCTACTAAATATTTATGAAGTGAATTTAGAATATTACCTAGTTTAAAGTTTGACATTTTTATATATTCATTGCCGTGTGCGATGTGGCAATGGAGTGCTAATATTAGCAATATATTAGCAAATTCAATGCTTTTCTTATACGGAATAAAGAATAAATAGGATGACAGGTGTATTATAAAATTAACGAGTCCAATGTCCCGGTTTTATCATATAACAGTTACCGAAATCGCACTAATGAAGTGATTTGTTACAACTTAATTTAAACCTTAACACGTTGTGATAAAGATCATTTTTTTTTGTATTAGCACTGTGTCAATCTGACATGCATTGACTGTGTATACGTACCTATGACTTATTGATATTTGATATGTAATTGTAGATGATTTGATATTCTCTTTCTGAGAATATTATTTGAAAAATATAAGATCGTGACATAGATTTTTCGTTACGGATCGCGAATCAAGACGGATCTATTCAGTGGTATTATAATAAGAAATCTATTGCATGTGCTATGAAATGAGGAAAAATCTACAATTTATGAAAGGGAATTTACTTAATACGGAAAATGATAGCTTCAATAAGAAGACGTTTATAAAACGTCTTCTATTTGACGGGCATAGTGTGTGTTAAAATGAAAATGCAATATAAATGCAAATCGTATGTAATTATGTGTAATCATATTATACATGTAAGTTGTAGACGTAATATTCAACACAAAGAATGAATTAATTTGTATATATTCAAAATATGTGAAATAGAGATGACTTACAATGATCACGATTTTATTTAATAAGTACGTCGTCTTTATACATGAAAATGAAACACTAATGTATATTATTATTGTATATTAATTACCTTCCGTTTCTCCAATATAATACGAAAATTATTGTAAGGTATTAAAATTAGTCACTAAAAATCATTGTCAATTTTTTAAAAATAATATTTTCAGGGGAAAGAATTAAAAGCTTAGGGTGCTCTTACTGTATATTTAACGGTGCTCACACAAAAGTATCTTATAACCAAATCAAGTCAACATGCGTGACTTAGAAAAAAGATGAATTACCAAACCCCGTAATCCGAGTGTGAAGAGATAAAATCTTTACGTTTATAATAATTCTTTACACGTTTCGAGAAACAGGTAATGCTCGATAAAAATACGGGGTCCTTGACTCTAAGCACAGTGCAATTACGTCACAGCTTTTGTTATAATAAAAAATATGTTCCAATTAATAGTGATATCTACATACAAAGGTTGGGATCATTGTTGAATTGTCTTCTCGTAATCAGGGTTTAGTAGAACAATTACCTACTTTTCTGTTATCAAAAAAGATAAATATTGCGTAACATCTAGGTTTTGTTTCAAAATTAAAATTAATAATAAGATTTAGATAATTTTAATAAATATTTAACGAATTAACGCTTTAAAAATTTAACAGTAGCCAAAATATATACCGACAGGTGAATTCATACACATACAGTCGAAAGCTAAAATTCTTCTACTAGGTTTATACCCATCATCACATTTGTTAAAAACGTTTAAAACTTATTAAAGTCATGTCGGATAAATATAAATATAAATTATCTATAATATTGCAAGTTAATCAAATGATCTTAACTCAATCACTAACAATAATTAACTTAGGTTTCGATTGTTGAAATTAATTCTTTATACTATTTAAGTTAACGGTGTCACATCTCGACCCATCAAAGATCTCTGATACAAAATGATCACCGATCCGTCACGTAGGTCATTGACCTGACACGAAATCTATACGATTTTCCACTTTACCTGCCGTTTCGAAAACATCTGCACCAATAAACCTCAGGTAAATTAAACTCTATTTCTTAAATAAGAAAGTTCAATTTACGTTGTAAGTTTAAGGCCGTAGTCAAATTGCATTTTGTTGTAATTCTGCTCCACTGATTAATTAAAACTGTGATCGTAATTTCATAGAAATGTTACGGACTTTCGGATAGTTTTCGAATAGTAATTTTTGGTGTAAATTTTTTCTTTTAGTTTACTACTTCGCATGGGAGATTTGGAGAATTTAGTCTTTGTAAACATTTTTGAGGAAAATTTTATTCCAATTCAAAGTTATATAAATATTATGTTTACAATAAACGCGTATTTAATAACGTTTTTAACAATCAAAAGAGACTATGTATAAAAGAATGACTATCTTTCAAAGAACCGATACCATAAAATCGTAGGTCCATAACTTTACACATTTCCTTATAATATAACGAAGGTGAGCAATATGTAAGGTTGAAAGATCCTAATAAACTATAATTACGCACCCCTGAACAAGTATATCTAATTGAAAATTTCTAACACATGCGTGTAAATTATTCACAGTTCTCTTCGTTTATGACATTGCTACATTTTAAATAGTAAGTCGTGGTCCGTATATATTTTGCAGAGTTAGAATTTAGAAAAAATTGTTCTTAGTGGGTCGCTATACAGCAGAAGTTATAGATATTTCACAGTAAACTATAACATTATATAGATATCATAATGAGTGACTATTTTTGCACTTTTATACATCTGAATTAGTAGTCCACACGGTCTCATGGTCACCCTACAATTACTTACTTTTTATCTGCTGTGTATTCGTAAATACCAAAGTGTTTCTTATTACAACAGCTTACTAAGCTACGTATTCAGAAGTCTATACATATGTATGTATATGCCTATCATTATCACTAAACAATAGGTGCGATCGGTCACAACTGAGCGACTGTCACGTCAGGTCCAGTACGAAGACCTCGATAGTTTTTACAGAATTTTCTCTTTTATCCGCTCCGTGGACCACTCGCAGTTGTTTATGTTCAGCTGTTGATCGAATCTTTATTGCTAAGCGTTCGCATTAAACGAGATAATTAATTCGATCTCGATAATACAACGTTATGCTGTTTTTTTTGCTGCGAATCGTCTGAAAGTCTAGTGCGATTAATACATGTGTAAACATTGAGATTATTTATTTCTCTTTGAATTAGATTTTGTTTAAACGATTAAAGTGGCCGTTGAAATGGCGATATTCAGGTGATCCAGATGATAAAAATTTATACTAAGATATAAATAAATAGAAATATTTAGAATCAAGACATCAAAATAGAATAAACAAAGTTATTTACACCGTGTTTGGTAACATCGTCAGCCATTAGATGAAATATTCACCACAATTTGCGGTGAGCGACAACCGGTTACAAATAGTTGTGTAACCATTAATTATTTCTAATGACTCGTCTAATCATAGATTATGAGATAATAATGGTATGTAAACAAAATCACACTTTCATACATCGATTTATTAAAAGTTAATTAAGTAAGCATTTCTCGAAGTTTATATGCACGTTGGGATTTTCTCTTTACTCGACGCTTATTTAGAAATAATATTATATTTGTGTATAATAATTATACAATTATTGTTGCTTATAGTAAAACATTTCAATTTTATTAGAACGACTAAAATTCTCGCATATGAAACAAAGAAACAGATCATTTACAATGAACTTAATCTGAGATAAACAGTTTTAAATTGATGTTAAAGGTAATAATTTTAAAATTAATATAAAGCTGCGAGAAATTATGCTTTCTGATACCTATTCTTCTGTTTGATTATTGAATAAAACAATTCAAGTACATGTAAGTCTCAACGACACTCAGAGCACGCAATATTAATTCATAATAAATTGGTAACAACTATAATGTACCTTAATAATCGCAATTGTGTCACGGGCGATAATGGTTTGTGCAATTTCTTGGCGGTAATACCTCTATTCCCATACGCCATTACAAGCTAATTGAGACGACGTATGTTTTCGTGAGTAAATTGATATAAGATGTGGTATTCTTAATGATAAACAAGTTAGTAAATACCCCTAAATAAGATAGAACACAAAAAGTAGATAGATCTCATGAATATACCATTTGAAAACTTCGTCACAAAAATGAAGTGCGTCTTTTAGACTTCTTTCAGGCCTTTGTTTTATTACGTTACGTCTTCTGTATAGAAGAATTGAATGAAATCCCCTTCTTTAGTCGTACTGAATATGAATTCAATTACTTTTTACTTATCTTATCAATATTCTACGTTGATGATCATTCCTTTGACTGGTGTATGATTAATGCTGGTGTACCGCAAGGTGGCGTGTTATTTCCTCTTTTATTTTCTGTTTTCTATTTCCTCAGTCACTAAGTATTTATCATACAATATGTAGAGAACATTATGTATGCAGACGATTACCAGATTTACTCAAGTAGTACCTTCTTTCATAGAACGTAAGTATTTTATGGAGGACTTCCAAGTAGTGTCTGACAATCGTGAGATCTACGAGTAAATTGTTCCGTTCTAATTATACCGTTCATACAGGAATACAGCAACACAGAGCATTGCTATTAGTTCGTGGAATGGCTAGCAGTTAAGTTTTACATACAGTTACAGGGACAGTGGACTCCATCATCAATAACAGAAATAATAACAGAAATATTATAATTGATGATGTCTTTAGAACAATGATACTGCTTTATTTGTATATTATTAAAAAAAACCGCTTTTTTATGTAATGTTTAAAATATATCCTTCATATTAAAAATATATATAATATTTAGTATTTGGCAAACACGATGTTTGAAATTCTTCAATAAAATATTGCTTGCTTATTTAAAATCAACATAAGCATCTCTGTCATGTTAGAACATGTTTAGGTAGTTACATCATGATGTAGCGAATGAAAAACATGTAAAAAGCTAGACAAGCGTTTAAGAACTACACAAAAACAAACACTCGTACGCAAACACTTAAGAAATAATACAATTGGTCAATTCTATAAGTTGCTAAGTTTGTAAATTGACAAGGCCGTATCCGAAAGAGATATTTTACAACATCGCGGCGCGGTATCTCCTTGAATGCTAAAAGAAATCTCGTCGCCACTTGCACGCGACGTTTTCACATACACCTTGCTTTGTCTATAAATGTACATTGATCTATAGACGGTTGTATGTTCTTTATTACATAGGAACAAGGTTCAATATTGATAGTTTCGATCTGCAAATACAAGCTCTTTACTTACATTGGTTTTTTACCGATTCTGCGTATATATTGTAGGTGAAGCGAAACCTTATAATTGGTTTGTAGAAAGACGTCGTTCAAATAAGGTTTTTATGTCAATGTATGAGAATATTGAAATTGTTTCAGGATATTAGGAAGAGAAATCTTAGGCATCAAAAATATTCGTAGTTATCATTTAATTGTAAGTAGAATTACCTTTGTTGTTATTAACCATAGTTGGCGAAATAGGTGATGCTTGGAATTGCTCTAATTAAATATCAAACCTAAAGTATGCTATAATGATTTTCATTAAAATATGTATTTCAAAGGATGTTGCTATATTGTTGGTGTCTCTGTGTCTTTGTTTTTGTTTAAAGTAAATATGGTTTATACTAAATATTTCTATCATTGTTAATATATTTGGTAAGATTGTATATAAAACAAAACAATTAAGGTCGACAGCAAAATATTCTATTTCACTACAACCGCAGTTCCCATCTGAAGGTTAGTACTTAGTACTCAACTTATGGCTCACTTCTGATTATCTAGATCCGGCTGCGGTCTGGGTGTCAATGTCGTGGCTTTGATATTGTTTTAGTGTTTATTATCGACCTATTTCAAAGCAAAGTTATTGAACAGCGCTTGTGAGTTTATGTTTCAGTACTGGTCAATTGGTGATATTTTTGACTTAGTGTTAAATTATTGTTAGTGTTAAATGACACTGGAAGCTAATTGTACTAGATTGTTCTATCTTGTTTTAGTTAGTTCTTGATGATTTCTGAGTTTTGTTCGAAACTGCGATTAATACTTGCATTGTTTAGCCTATTCAAATTAAAGTTATTTTTATCAGATATTATTACGTGGAAGCTATTAACATTAAAGATACTACTATATGACGAGAGCAGCGAAGTAATTGTTATAAAGTATCTACATAAGCAACATTTTGAAAATTTGAGTAGTTTTTATTTGATTTTAGAGATGTAAAAAATAATATCGATATTGACAAATAAAATTTACGTTCCTACTGATGTTTTATAGTAGTGTTGATCAGAAACATTCTTGGAAGTTTCAGCGGTTTACATCCGTGGGATTGTTAACAGTTAAAAGCGGTTAGTTTAATCGTTACAAGTCAATCATAAAATATTTTCTGCTTCTTGGAGCATGAGTCTTTTCTGTTTATGATCTATTGTTGAACAATTATTGTCTAAAAAAAACAAAGTCTTATTTATCATTTACTCGTTTTTATATATATTTTACAATTTTGGAGATTTTATAATTCAACATTGTTTCGTGGTTAACAAAACAAGGCTTTACTTTTTATAAGATGGCTACCTAAAAGTGATATAATTCCACAGAGCCACAAATAAGTACATAATAAAGTAACGTTATAGCTCAAATACGTTTCCCGTCACTAATCTATCACAGCTAATGATAAAATCAGCAGGAAATTAATAGACGATGAACTAACTCGCTCATATCTTCCCAACGGTTAATGGCTATAATAACTGGCTTACTTAAGGTAAAAGTGACCAAATGTCAGGATTTTAGTGGGACTGTCCTGCTTTTCAATCGCTATCGTCTTGCGTCCCTCGGCAATTAAGTCAGAGATTTTGTTAATCCGACTGTATATTTATTGCTGGCTCGATGAAAAGTATTTCAAAATCGTTTTAGTACCTTTTAAGATCATTTGAAACATTCAAGGTAAATTGCCATACTTGCAAATGTCGGCATAATTATATACCAATACCATATTCAATGATTGAAGTCGATTATGTTTAATTATTATAGTCTTTTTTGATTAGTGATAAAACAAACAAATAAAAGGTCACTAGATACACCCCTCGTGTCCCGTTTTTCTAATATTAAAATCTGGTCACCGTATTAAGGTAATATTTCATACTCAGTCTCTTCTTATTTTCGCATTAGAAACACTGACAGGTAATGGGTGTAAAGGAATAAATGTTTAGTATAATTAGGTCATTGATGAATGAAGCAGTTTCAATTAAATTGCTTTAGTTAATTCGTAGGGTTTGATTATAATTGGAACGTTTTTAATGGAAAAGAAAGTTAATTATATCCGTTGTTATTTTATTATTATTGGTATAAATTTAGCTATTAAAATCTTAATTAAATAGTTGGTAATGTAACTAAATTAAGACAAATCATTTACTTTTACTTAGGTTATATTGAAGTTCAATTTAGGTACATACCAGTTTTCACTATTAAAATTAGATACGGAAATTATAGATAAAAAAGAGTTAATGAATCTTCATTAAATATACTATATGAATTCTTGTCTAATTGTTAAATTACATGTTAACCCGTTTCCCATCCTATCTTTTCCGTAAAAGTGATCGTTTATCACTTTAGAAAAACTGCATTAATTACAACTCTCGTCTAACGACCTCTGTTTACGCTTCACCAATCCGTGTAATAAGATCTCGAAACTCGTAACACTTCACTCGATACACTCCACTCGTCACACTTCACTCGGTAGAAATCTCCGCGAGTTCGTCTACTTGATATTCAAAACGGAAACGCATTTCCATCTCTGTATACGGTATTGATTATATTGAAATTTCATTGAAAAAATAGCTTTTATTGAATAATTTTCTAGAAGTAAAAGTAAATTAGTGGTTTATTAATGTTTGCTGTCGCGTTGTTATTCTGTTACGTGTTTTATAAATTAATAAGGAATAAAAATAGCAATATAATAAGACTGTAAAATAAGGGGACCTAACTATTTGTTATATGCGTAGTATCTAAGAAAATAAATAGCCTACATATAATTTTGATGTCTAAACTTCATTATTGTCGAACTCGAAACACTTCGCTCGTCACACTTCACTCGGTAGAAATCTCTGTGAGTTCGTCTACTTGGTATTCAAAACGGAAATGCGTTTCCATCTCTGCATACGGTATTGATTCTACTATAGCTTTTATTGAATCGAAGTAAAAGTAAACTAGTGGATTATTATTATTTGTTGTCATAAATATGTGTGTTTTTATGAACAAGAGTGACTATTAAAAATAAGATTAGACTATTAAAATAAAGGAAATATACTAAAATACGCATCGTACATAGGTAGATAAAAAGTAGCTAATTTTATGTTAGCGTACAGTACCATCAAATTTAATATTATCTTTTCAGTAGTTTTGCATGACAAAGCAACAAATATTCGAGCATCCACTTTGATATTTGTCGGGCGCCATGTTTGATTTATATTGGCATGATATGTTTGTATAATACTCAAGACACTTGTACAAATTAAAAAACACCGTTTCAGAAAATTGGACACTGCTTAAAGCAGCTCTAATGAAATTGCTAGGAAAATAGTAATTTTATTGTGAAATAAAATGTAGGAAAATAATTCCTGGTATAAGAAATTATATGTAACCCTATATCAAATATCTCGGTATGAAATACACATCTCGCCTTTCGGGTCGTTGACCCCGTATGACATGATTTTATACTTCTATATCGATTTATTACCTATTATCAACATTAGCAAGTATCGACAGATGCCTGTAAAATTTTGCATTACTATTTTAGAACCTGTAACTATTTTAATAATAATAATTATACTTGAAAAGTGATAAAATAATTATCGCGCTTCCTATATTATATTAAAAAAAATACATTAATCTTAAGGAGGTATTATGTCTATTAAAGGACAAAGAGAATTACCATAGTAGTAGGCATAGTGGCAGTTATCGATAGATCAGTAAAATACCTCATATGAGTCCCGAAGTGGCTTTATCTCTTTCTTTTATAACGAAAACACACAAGTGTGACAGTGACAGTGTATTTTATGTATTTTATTGGGGGGTTATTGACATTGTTTTAAATCAAAAACACGTTTTAATATACATGATTTTTTTAAGTTGTCCTTTTTAATTTGTACGCTACGATGGGTGTCTTCGACGTTTTAAACTTCAAGGACTGTGATGTAAATAAAAATATATATGCAAATGTTTAAATTTGGAAATTATGTTATCTAGGTCGTCAAATGTTATATTTAATTATAGTATGGAATTTTTTGTTACTTCAATCTGTTTTAGTATTTAAGGCGCAGAATTTTTTCTGATGTATTAATACGGACGCC